>JAGFPH010002779.1:118368-136988 GCA_018207615.1 Philaenus spumarius
GTTTGGGGGGTCAAAGTTACTAAATCACGATTTCTCCAAAACCATCGGATTGGAATGAAATTTGGTATGTAGCTTCCTCTAGGACCATAGGTGCTCTCTAAAAAGGGTTTCAAAAAATTTAAAATTTTAGGGAAGGTTGGGGGGGGGTTCAAAGTTTCTAAAAATCCCCATAAGAAGTACATAGTGTAATTTATATATATTGATATAATATATTTTGTGTTAATATACATTTAACTTTGATTTGTCTATCCGTTCAAAGCCGGATCGGGCCAGCTAGTGTATTATAATATTACTAACAATCATAATTCTTTAACATCATGCAGAGTGTCTAGAATATATTGTTCCAAATTTCAACATGCTTTAGGTTTATACGTAAAAATAAAAAAAAGTTTCAATAAATCGTTTGGTTTTCGAATTATCCGCTATTTTCCCCCTTTTTTCTTTTTCTACTAAATACTAAAGATCTTTGGAAATAGAAAAGATATCGAGCTCAAATTTGGTATACGTATTTGTTTCGTAACCTTTTACCCTTGTTCACGAAACCAGAACGTTCTTTGTTTTTTTTGTTTTCTTTAATGGTGGCCATTCAAAATATAAATTATGTCTAAAACGGCTAGCCTAACTTTACAAAATATTTTAGGAATTAATAATGTATGAAACAAAAATGTAATTTTTTAATGACAAACAAATATTTTGTTTATTTTCCCCGTAACTCAAAAGAGTTATCATCTAAAAACATAATTTCTTGTAATTTGTCTATAATAAATATACTGTAACGACTTAAAACTTGCACTTCTTTACAACTGATCTTATTAAAGAACTAGAGGGCTCTGCCCCATGCTCCCTTAGTTCGTCAACCCCCGCGGTGTCTCGCGTCGAAGCAAATTCAAACAGGTTATTTTATATAAATATTCCCAACTATTAAATTCTAATATGCCTTATTTATTTTAATTATGATGTAACATAGTGGTTTCTTATTTTTAATTTCCTTAATTTAATTTAGGGTTAATTTTCTAGCTTTAAGGAAAGTGTAACAATCAACATGTTTACTACATTTTCACTCCTTAGCAGCTCGCGACAAAATGTCAATCTATGATACTTTTTTTATGTATGTTGTAAGAAATAAATGTACGAAATTTCAGCTCGCTAGCTTTAAGGAAAGTATAACACTTAATATTTATTGTTTTAGGGGTTGTTTTAACCCTTAAATCAAAATTCATTCTAGCCTATGTTACTCAAGGATTGTGTAGCTTTGTATTAGTAAAACTATTTTTTCAATCGGTTCAGTAGTTCCAGAGATTACCCCCTACATACAAACAAAAAAAACAAACTTAACCTCTTTATAATATTAGTATAGATAAACGTGTGGGATTAATAATAACCTCAAAACTAAGATGGTAAATAATAATGTCAAATGTTCAAATCAAATTATTTCGTACATTTTATAACAACAGTTGTAATAAAGTTTAGAAGAACCAGCAAGGCTCAGGTCTACACTTTAATAAAAACCTAAAACCTTTAATCAAAAAAGTTTGAAATCAGCTGTTAATGGAAATATTGGTGCTAACAGCTGTTTTATCTGTTATTTTATTCAATTGGTTGCTATGGTAATAAATATAAATACATGTGATGATTCATCAGTCTAGGCCTAACCTAAGATTTATTTCCGACTAAATTTACAAATATTTAAATAAAAAATGTTTTTATCAAAATTAATTATAGCCTATGTTACTCAGGGATAGTGTAGCTTTTTATTAGTAAAACTATTTCTTCAATCGGTTCAGTAGTTCAAGAGATTACCCCCTACATACAAACAAACAGACAAACAAAACAAAAAAGCTTTACCTCCTTATAATATTAGTATAGATGTCCCACTGAATGAGTTTTTGGATTCATGGTTCATGATGGATAGGGCACCTCCCTATGTTAGTGTGGATGTTAGAACTCATGTAGGTAATATCTACCAAGAAAATTGCATTGGGCGAGGAGACCCAGTGCCGTGGACTGCAAGGTCTCCTGACCTTAATCTTCTTGAATTCTTTCGTTTGTTCATCTCCAGTAGCTTCAATTCAAGATGTCAGACAACACATTGAGAGTATTCGGCAAATATATGTAGTTCTCCAAAGAGTGCGGAAATCTATCAGGAGGCGCTTAAATGCCAAGTGTGCTAAACAGAGGCCGTAACAGTTCCTTTAGTTTGTTTATGAATAGCACTGATAGTTTTCAATTGTACTTTTGTTATTTCTGTATTGTTATAGAAAACCACCAAGAAATTTTATTTTTATTTTTTAGTCGGTAACTCGGTTATCTTTTAAGCTAAAGGAAAAGATTTTAAAAAATAGTTTCGTTTGTCATTAAAAATTTAACTTTTTTTGTTTCATAAATGTTTTTATAAAGTTATCGGTTTTAGAAATATTTTTCCCTAACCGTTTTTAAAGTATACAAAAGGACGTTCTCTTTTTTATGTACAAAGGTAAAAATTTACGTAACAAATATTAATACCAAATTTGAGCTCACTATCTTTTTTATTTCAGAAAATATTAAGTGTTTAGTAAAAAACACAAAATTGCTGACTAAACTAAGCATATCTGGACTTGCATTTATTGTAACTTTGTTTCACCTATAGAATGTCCCTAGTGAAATTTTGGGAAAATATTTTCTATACATCCTGTGGTTTAGGATCATATTGGGTGTCAGGTGTTGTTCTATAACTCAATTAAATATAACTAGGAGGGTCCCAACCCCGCCTCAGATTGCTGCTTCGCTTCGCTCGCAGTTGGAAAATTCGCTACAGAATCTCGTTAATCTTTGGCTCGTTTGTACATAGGTTTGTAAAATTATGAAACCAGGCTTAAATATATTAACAGTAATTACGAGATTAATTATAACCTCAAATACATGCATTAGAAACGTGAGAGGCTTTCATTACGATTTTAGTCCTAGTTCTACTATCTTCTGTCAACTAAAGTTTTGAATCCAGGCCTAGATATAGTAAACATTTTTGCAGGATTAACATAACCTCAATACTATGTTTCAGAAATGAGCCAGACCTATATTACAAAATTGATTATTAGAATTTATCCATCTTTGCCAAGTTTACCTTTTTTTTTGACAAAATAAATTGTTCAATCAGGCCCAATTTATTCTAATTCCAACGTGCTAAAACAGTATAAATTAGCTTGTTTTTTTATCAGTAATTAATATCTATCCAATGAACAGCTGATTTTGGATAATACTCAATCTCAGTTCTATTCCACTCTATTTCCAACGTGCTAAAACAGTATAAATTGGCTTGATTATAGACAGCTGTTTTGATCGCTTTATTTACTATTTCGTTGTTATTTTGTAACTAACATGGTAACCCATAAGACCCTATGTTAAAATTGTTCAACTTTTAAATTAGATTTTTTCCAAAAAAAATGCGTTTTTACACGAAATACAACTATATGGGTGTACTTAAAAATCAACACTACACCTAAATACAAAATTTCTTTGAATTCGTTAGAGCCGTTTTCGAGATCCGCGACAGATTCAAAGATACAAGAATTGCTCCTTTAAAGTAATAGGATACTTACATACTTATTATTGTATAGGTGCTAATAATCGACCGTTACGTTGTAGAGATTAAAATATACTAGTATATGCGAAGCTTCTCCTAGTCTTTTTCTCTCATTATATAAAAAATATAATGTCATTCATGCAAAAAATCTGTCTCTCATACGTGCATGCATCAGAATAAACCCCCATCACCGTACCCCGATGCAAGAGCCTCTGTCTTAATCAATCATTACATCCGTGAAAAATCAGAGTAGAAAATAATCTAAATTTGCTAATCCAAGAGGGTTTGTGAGCAAAGCGAGCTGGCAGCGGAGCCCCTTGCCATGATAATATGGATTTATATTTAATTCTAAAATATATGAACTTATAAAGTGATTATTTCTACATATTATAAAGTTTTCCAGCAGGCTTCTAGTATTGAATAGGCTATATATGTGTAAATTCCTTGATTTCATTTTGGATTTTATCTAAAATAATGAGTAATGATTTTTGATCTTTTGATAATATTTATATTTTATAAGCATGCATCCATTAATGAAATTTCTCCGATATGTCGTATGTATTTTATATTGTAAATTTCATTTACAGTTTGTTGATCAAGCTCTAATGTTGTCATTAAAAATAAATTCCTGGTAGTTTGTCTTTATGCTTTACAAACAACCAAAACAAACATAATATATTTAAATATATAACAAAACTGCTTTGAATTTGTTATACAAATAGTTCCTGTACAATATGTCTTAATGAAATACCAACGCAGTCAAGCACCAACCCACCTTCCCATTATGCTTTCTGTAACTTGGAACGTCGCCAAACACATTAGGTCACTTTTAAATTGGGGAAAACCAAATAAACACACTGAAGCATATTTTGGTCCATTGAACACACTTTCCTAGCATGAGGGCGCGTGTTGCTTTGGGTTCTATTAATGTACGTTTAACAAAAATCGTAAAATCACAATATTTGTATCTGAGTTATAAATAATTTCGTAAAAGGTACTTAAATATGAAATTATATAAATCAATTAAACAGAGTTCGAACAAAAGTGATTGGGAATGTAGAAGCAATTTATGGTATTAATTACAACTTGTAAGCTTTAACTTTCTGCACAGTAATAATTCACTAAGTGTTGCAAATGTAGAGACCTCGAAATGAAATAGTCTAGGCTAGTGGCCTCCGAGACTAATACAATTTTAACCTACGCTAATCGTTGTTTGCTTTAAAAATAAAATAACAATGTTTTATCACTTCAGCCCAGAAGAGGCACCTAATTGGTAGGTCAGTCAAAGCTATCTCAGGAGAATAACTTTACACTGTTATGAGCTTATGTACAAGTCGAATTTATAAGTAAATTTGTCTTGCAAAAGTTTAATATTTTCGTAACCCATGACCCAATTTTTTTATACAAAATTTTAGTTATTTTTGAGAAAACTTTTTAAATAGGTGAAATGTTTTAAATAGTTTGAAGGTAAACCTACCTAAAACTCACGAAAACGTTCTTGAAATTGGCCCCAATAATATATTTGTGCGAAGAAAAAATAATTTTAAAATGATTTTATTGTTTCTTAAAACCAAATATTTGGGAACAGTTGCCACTCAGAAGTTATTTTCACTAATAAAAAGGCCTAGTAGGCTATCAATGTTAAACGGTTAGATTTTCGAGAAAATCTCAAGAAATAAAAACTTGAAAACATTGTGTTAGTATCTTAACACGACATTAGTTTGTAAAATTTCAAGTTTATTGTAAGCTTTAGTTGCTTACAAATTTCCTTTTTCCAAAATATAAACCATTGTTCCCAACTGCAAACATACCCTAACCACCAAAAAAGGAATCATCCAAATATATTTCTGATTTACAAAGTTATGCGTAAACATACTTAAAAAATGCTACAGGTCCTCCTTTTTTTGAATTCGGTTAAAAATCTATTGTTACATATTTTCAAATAATGTTTATTTTTCAGTCAACGTGTCACTTTAAAATAAATAGGAGCGGAAGTAATTGTTTTCTGTCCTGACGTATGGTGCGTGTAGCCAACTGCCCTGAAAGGAAAGCGAACCTGCGAATAGTATCCTTACTTCAGGAATGTCCCTAGAGGAGAGGAAAAGTCCCTCGCCCTTTGTTCGCTGTGCTAGGTTTCAGCGGTACAACTCCAATATAGAACTCTTTTCCTCTGTATCTTGTTGTTCCTTATCTGTGTAAAGAACAACTTAACAATTACAAAAGAGATTTATACATTGTTGACAGTGAACAGAAAGTGTAACAATTAGTTGCTTTATTTATAAATATATATTTTTATTATATTGAGTATATTATTATGTTAATCTCGTGTAAATTGTTATTTATAAAGTATTAATAGTAAAACACTAGATAAGTAGTCAACAAAATTTAATATTCGTTATTTGAACAAATATTCAATTGCTTAGTTTGAATATCCAATATACTAAAGCCTTTAAAAGTGTAAAAATAAAGTCCAATTTAAAAAAAAATAAATAAAAACTGTTAAACTGTTAAACTTATCAACAAAAAAGTTTTAAAATTACGAATACAATTTGAAAACGTAATACAAAATAGACTTTTCCATTAGAAATTTTAAAGTTGGCCTCCATATTGGAAAATGGTTGATGTTATCACAATTTAAAAATTACTGAATTCTACAAAATAGACTATCCTTTACTGCATATTAAAGTTTATTGCTTATACGAAATAAACTTAGAAACGCGATTCTGGGAAGCATAGTGTGTAAGAGGTTAAAAGCGCTCGTCCAGTCTTCTACAACACATGTTGCGTAGGTTCGAATCTAATTACTAGAGATCGATTAATCTAAGCTATATGCTGCTGCTCCCTATTTATGTCTTCATTTATTTATCTGGCATACGGTAAAAATGTTAATAGATCAAATAGCTAATTGGTCTCATTTAATTTAAAATCGTTTGAATTTGAAAGTCGAGTTTTTTGTTACTCGTTTCAAGGCACTTTACAAGTTATTTAAATCGCCGTTTCTCGCTATAGTTACATGAAAGACAGGACAAAACGGTTTGATCTGTACTCTAGAAATAATAACAGTAATCTTCAGTAAACCCTTTCATTCATGTTGGAGTAGAGTTATTTGAGCAGATTGCCTCTGTATGTAATATTATGTTCACACGCAACTTCAGCCCCGGTCAAAGGAATGAAAGAAGTAAAGGTCACGTCACATCATTACAGTTTAACCTTCTTAATGCCCAAGAATCAAATATTAATTAATTATTTCCATTTGTCGTATTTATGAGTAGAAAGTCTTTTATTATATATATTTTTTTTTATCGTTAAAGCGTTTAATTATAATAGCTCTTGTTCAACCTGAAAAGCATAAACATTATAATGAGAATATTTTATCTAACATTGGCCCAATTAATCTCATAAATAGGCATAATAGTAGTCAATGCTAATTAATATTTCATTGATTTATAGCTTATCATTTTTTTTTTACAAAATCATAACTATGGAAATAGATAACGAAGTCGTAATTTTTTTAAATTTCTGTACCTCAAAACATAACATCGTAACAATTTAAGAACAACGAAACAGGAAACTTTGATATAGACATTCATATAGACATTTTCATAATTATTCTGAACAAATTTATATTTTAATATTCTCGTATAATTGGTGTTGCACACAAGGTCCAAGAATTTTTGTTGTAGACTAACTTTTTTTAGCTACAGAAAATATAGAAACACAATTTAGTGTAGTCTATAAATAAAAATGATATTGTGTTTTTAATAATTTTCCTCATATTTGGCGTTCATATTTTGAAAAAAAATCATAAAAGTGTTTGATTTTGGTGCACGTATAGACATAAATATAAATAATACATGTACCAAATTTGCATCTTATTTACTGCCGTAGCTATGATGTTTGAATACAATACAAAATGACGGGATATAGGCCTACGGGAAGTAACTAAGAGTTTTTGAACTTATGTTTATATGCATTCTGTTTCTTTACAAAAACATATCCACTGATCTCTCAAAGTCACTACATATCTTCCAGAATTGATCTGTATAAAAGAAATAATCCATATTAAGTGTGGAAAGGGTCAAGCACGTGTTTGTATTCAAACAAAATATTCTACTACAATAAACATAAGACACTGGGTCAGATCATAGTCTTCCGATGGACATATTTTGGTCAAGTACAAGTAGCCTACTCTTATATCTTATAAACGTTTTTTCAATGATTTATACAATTATCTTATCTGGCTTTTTCATGAGAAAAATAAGCAAGTCGTCACAATCTGCCTAGCTTTTCATTATGAAGCAATATGATCAAAGAAATATATTTGTGTTGCGTGACATAGTATGCCTCAGGGACGCCATATGACAAAATTTGAATTATCTTATATTTGGCCAAAAACTATCGTACTTACTATCGTACAAGAAATATATTGAAATTTAACTTTTAGTGTTAATACAAAACACAATAATCTAAGTTAATTTTGTTATAGTATTTACTAGAATAAACATTATTTTTTCCTAAACGTAGGCACGAATTATTGTTATTGTTAGTGGGTGTAAATTAATAATAAAATGATAGTAAGTAAAGGCACAGGAAAGCATATTATTTATTAACATGAAATTGTGAAAATTGTGTAAATAATAACGTTGTTACTACATAATGATAAAATAAGAACACATTTTACATTTAGAACTTGAACATTGAAAATAAATTACACACATATATGACATAGACCAAAACCACTGCCTTATGATATGAAATATAAAATAAACGTATTGTATTGGACTAATTTGTCTTATATACTATACTAGCTGACCCGGCAATGCTTCGCTATTGCATAATTATTTTAGTGAAATAAATGCGACAAATGATCGTGATTTAGTAACTTTGACCCCCAAACTTCCCCCCCCTAAAATTTCGAATTTTTTAAACCCTTTCTTAGTGAGCACCTATGGCCCTAGAGGAAGCTACATACCAAATTTCGTTCTAACCGTTCAGTAGTTTTTGAGAAATCTTGATTTAGTAAATTTGACCCCTCCCAAACCAACCAAAAATTTCGAATTTTTTGAAAACCTTTCTTAACCAGCACCTATGGCCCTAGAAGAAGCTACATACCAAATTTCGTTCCAATCCGTTCAGTAGTTTTGGAGAAATCTAGACTTTTAGTTACTTTAATCCCTCCAAACCCCCCTAAAATTTCCAATTTTTTAAAAACCGTTTTTTGGTGAACACTTATGACCCTACAGGAAGCTACATACCAAATTTCATTCCAATCCGTTCGGTAGTTTTAAAGAAATCGTGATTTAATAACTTTGATCCCCCAAAGGCCCCCTAAAATTTCGAATTTTTCAAACCCTTAATTAGTGAGCACCTATGGCCCTAGAGGAAGCTACATACCAAATTTGATTTCAATCCGTTCGGTAGTTTTGAGAAATCGTGATGAGTGAGTGAATGAGTGGTATTTCGCTTTTATATTATATATAGATAAATTTTGTATGACGATAATTTGTTTACTCTGCTATACTGTAATACAAATTAACCATATATTATTAATTTAGCACATCATAAACTTTGTGTATCACGAGACTTGATAATTTATCAATATTGTCTTCTTTGACAAAAGGTGTTATATAATACAAGTATCATAATATGAGCATGATTTTTGTGTACGATCTTGAGATTAGGATCGCAGGTTATTTTACAGAGTTAAAATATCTTACAAATACGATAATTATCTTACATCTGGCAACACTGGTATGCCTATTTGTGTCTCAAGGCAGGAAATTATCACTTTGTCGCCCCGAAAGGAAATGTTTTCTTGATGGTGACTATGATACTTTTTTTCCCCGTATGACACCCAACATTTTGGCTCCAGCTACAGTTTTAGTCAATAATTTGCATTTGAAGACACTTTATTAAAACATGGACATTCATATTTACAAAAACAACTGAGGTTATGACAAGACTACACAGACACGGAAGTTCATTGGTGTATTGTTGTTTCATCATTTGTTTTACTAATATATGATTTAGCAGGCGGAAAAGTGCCCATATAAAAGCATTGAGTATCCTTTCCAGCCCACAAAAGTAAACCCAATTCTTTTTATATGGGATCTTTTCTGCCCCCCTCCCCTCCGGTGTCTTTTCTTTCTACCCTATTATTGTGGCAGAAAGGACCTCTTAAAGTAGTAGCTGGAGGAAAAATCTCTTACAGACATTGTCAAAACCCTATCTTAAGAAAACATTGCGTATCAAATTTTAAAGAAAAAAACTTAAAAACAGTGGTGTTAAGTGTTAACAAATAATTAGTAAAGTGGATCCCAATTGCTGTGAATATAAGATGATAAATATTATGTTGTACTTTCGTGTTAATTAATGTCGATTAATGCATCCTTCCACTTTATTTATTCCCCCCATAATAGGCCTGAGTGTTATTGGTAATATGGTTAATTTAGTATATTTATTTTATGAAATGTTGGTAATACAAGTTCTGTAAAACCGACTGCTGACCGTATGACACGCTTTGCGTCAAACCCGCAGTTTTACAATTTATTTAGGAAAAATTTAATAATATTTTTCAGAACTCTGTGTATTTACGATATACATAAAAGAGACGGAGGCATATAACATATAGAGATACAAAGGTTATATCTCTGACAATGATACGTGCATTTGTCGGTTGAGTTTGAAATCATAAATGTTGTTCCGTAATTTCAAAGTTTTTAAACCAGCTTCCGTAAATTTATAAAATATGCCTGACTTTTACAGGCAAAATTTATTTATTCATCGCAACTCACGACTGAGGTACTATTAATTCATCGACCCTTGGGACGTTAAATGTATTCACTTTTTTACGAACTCAATTAAAATGCTTTAACTAATGCACAGGACGTTGTCGGGTGACAGGTCCAAAATTGTTGACTAAATATTCCATAGCATGTTTAATATAGGCCTATACCGATAGGAGTCTGTCAAACGTGAAGGTTGAAGTTATTTAAAATGAATACGTTTTAAAATAGCGTGCGTTTAAAAATCCTCTCCACGTAATCAAATCAAATATGTTTATTTGAAGAATACTCTTGTCTGGAAATCAGTAGGCTTGTACAGTCCAGTTTATGACGGTTTTCGCTCAGAATTTTTTCGAAAAAGACTGATTTACGTGAATTTGGAACAGTAGTTAGAGAATGACACTTTTACCCAGGGTGTGGATACTCACGGTTGTGGAAATTATTATATTCAAAATAACCACACGAATCGATATCGAGGAATGAATTCTGGAGCAAAATGATTCCTATTAAATTATTCGATAAGTGATTGAATATGTTGGTTTGTCATAAAAAAATGCAACTTTTTGAATGATTTTTCACGAATAACTTGAAACCTTACGTTTTATCAAATAAATTGTTATAAACAGAAATTAAGCTTATACAAAAAAAAAAGATTTTTTTTTTATTTCTGTTGGTTATTTGTAGCTGGTTAAATGTAACTTGTCCGCCGAAAACTGAAGTCGAAACTATCAACATTCAATAACTGAAACTTTTTGGAAAATCATATCAGTAATTTTTGAAAGTATTTGAACATACTTTGTACTTTCAAAAGAGCTTTTATACAATTTTCTAAACTAAGGAAGTTATGATGGAAATTAAGTGGGTTGCTCGCAATTTTGGAGAAAAAGACGGCAATGAAACCAACAGCTTGACTGCAAGAATTTAAATTGGTCGTAATCCATTTATACATATAATATAATAAGTTATACATATAATTTACATTTTTTAAATAAGTACTAATAATATTTTTCAGAAGTTAGACTGGTTTAGAATGCCTGCATTTGAAAAAGTTTGATTGAAAATATTTTTTTAAACCAAGTGTCTTTCCGAAATAATTTGAAAACTAAAGAAGATAAAGGAGGTAAAAAAATGCATGATTAAAAAAATGTAGCTTTTCTTTTGCTGGAAAATTTTATTTTCTGGGATAAAAATAAATTAATATGACCGTTTGACGTTTGCGTTTGAGTGCTATTACCAGCTTCGCTGAGCCCTTGAAACTAAAACATATCTTAAACGAAAGGCTCATGGAAGGTCAACGTAACATCCCTCTTGCCCTTCAAATTCCCTGCAAAATGGATTTTGAAACGATTATATAAATTCAAAATTAAGAAAGTTATCGTTAAATAACCAATCGCATTTTTCGATGACAATTTCGGACCTTGTATATTTTGGAGCATTTATGAAAACCAATAAATACATAGCTGTATTATTAATATGCAATAGTATATTCGCGTATACTACACACACATACACATAGTATGTACTAATACGTCACGTACTAATTTAATAACAATGTATAGCATTATGAATTAGTACATTATATTATAGATGGTGAAGAGATTTTAATTTAATTTAAATGCACCTCCTAAACATTTAAAGCTATTGGAAAGTTTTTTTTTTATAATGGGTGGTTTTTAAGGGTTAAAAGGTTTATACCACGTACATTTCGTAAATTCCGAAATATAGAATAATGTCTATTCTTTCTATATACTTAAACTATCTCAAGCTAAAAAAAACTTACATTAATAATTTTCACAATGTTTGTCATAAGGGGTGGTTTTTATGGGTTGAAACTTTTCAATAAATAATAAATTATATTATAATCAGTGAATCTGGCACTAGTCAGTCTTTTTAGATGTGTTGCGGTCAAGATCAGAATTTCGATTTAGATCTTGTAGTGCTTCACTCTTCCTAATGTTCGTTGCATGATCAGTTGGGCACCGAAGTTTCTTGTAATGATTGCTCGCCGCACTAGGCTGTTATATTTGTTCGTGTATTTGATTGTAATTTAATTATGGCAGCTAAACGAAATTTGCGAGGGGTGGGCTTACATAATTATTAGTTGTTAGTGTTGTGTGCGTATTGATTCTATTAATCCTTCTATTTAATTCGATTAATAATTGTATAGGTTTGTCAAAATCGTGAATTGGTTTTCTGAAGGTGCTGTTGGTGGAATTTCATAAGTGTGTTGTTCTGCTAAGTTAAAATATGACGATCTTTAATCATTATAACCGTGATCGATAGTATAATAAGTGTCCAATACATGCACAACCAGTGAGTGTGAGTGTATCCTACTGAAATTTTAATACGGAAATGTTTCTTGATAGCAATGAAATGTAGAGCTCCATGTATAAGGAAAAGTTTTACCGTTGGGCCTATACAGAATGTTTCTACCAAAATCTGAAGTTTATCTTTGATCTGTTTCAAAAATCACCTTACATGATCTAAATACCCGTAAACACATTGCGAGCTGAGTGACTTATCTATAGAATCGCAAGTCAGGCTCGCGAGTATCGGCGGTCTGTGACGCCTCGTAAATGTGTGCACGACATTACGAGCTTTTTGTAATCAAAAACATGGCAGCCTGTTCTGATAGAGACGATTTAACGCTGATCGAGACTAACCGGTATTACTCAATTTTGTGGGGTGAAAAATTATAGAAACCATTATAAATGTATCTATAAGCATAAGTATCTATACGGCATGTATAGTTTTCTTAAATTTCCTGAAAATTCTAAATCATTTATTTTAATAAAATTTAAACTTGAACACTGGACTTATGAGAGATAACACTATATAAATAAAAAACAGAACACAGTTACTCATAAAAAACGTTTAATAATTCAAACGCGTTTCGATGACCAGGTCATCATCATCAGTGATGGTTACAAACTTATAACTATATATATGATGAACTACAGTGATGATGATGACCTGGTCATCGAAACGCGTTTGAATTATTAAACTTTTTTTATGAGAAACTGTGTTTTGTATTTTATTTCTATAGCATTTATTTTAAATTTGTTAACGGTGATAGGTTTTCTATGTTCAATACGTTAGAAGAAATACAATTCCTAGAAATTTATAAATAGTACGTTGAACTTATTTGTCTTTTTACAAACTTCTACAAAAAATGTTGCTAATTTTTTTCCAGAAACCACACCATTGTTAAACATTCTTATCTAACTTCTAATAAATGTGCCTACAATTTCAACGGTTGTTTATTATAATCGCCACTCCGCAAATCGACTAAACTGTGTCTTCCTTTCTTAGTTTAGTCACAGATAATATTATTTCACATTTATGAACAGACAGTTACTTTTGAACTAATCTTGTTATAATCCTAGTAATCGATTATCACATTCATGCAACTGGTAATCAATATAAGAATCAAGTCGGATAAAGTTAATGGGACAGAAAATAATCACATGCCAACCGGAACTGTTTCTGTTTTTATTGTTTAAAAGATATGCAATTCTCCGAAACAAGACCCAAACCTATGAACACCATAGTGTAAACAAAACAACTGAGAAAGTTAGAAACTGTAGATCCTTGTCGCATTTAATGTTGGCTTACTATATGGTGGAGCGGCTTGGTGTAATCCCTTCCCCTTCCGTGCGACTCGCGTGCTACGTAAATGCCGCAAGCCGGCTCTATTCACAAAAAGAGAATAAGTTAGTCAGCTTCCAAATTATCCTTTGATGGCCAAAGAACTATCCCAGTGTCACATTAGCATACCGAAGGCTCATCAGGTGTGAGTTACAATCCCCAACCAGTTGTTGAGATCTGAACACGTTTAAATGAATTGAATGATGTTCGACAACGTCATTCTGGAACGAAACTAAGGTCTTTATTATCTAGACACATCTCGCCACAGTAGTCCAGTCAAATCGTAGTTGCAAGTGAACAAAATTCAATTAATCAGTTTCTTTGCGGTTCTATATGCTTTTTGGGTGTTGACTCCGAATATAAAGTTTGCTACCAAAATTTCCTGAGACATTCCGAGATATTCGCGAAAAATAGTGAAACTTCGCACTTTTTTCATGTTTTTGCCCGTAACGCCGAAACTTTATTTTATCGAAACACAACCCTTTATCAAATTAAAGAAGACAAAATTTACTATAAATTTCATCGGTAGTTTTTTCAATGTAGGACCAACGTGTAAGAAGCTAGAACAAGTTGAAAATTTACGAAATTTGAGTACTTTGCAAAAAAGATCGCGTTCTTTGTTGGGTTTTCGCAGATAACTCATAGTCTTCCAGAAACGCACTTTGTACAAACTGAAATAGAATTAAATTTTGACGTTAATAAGATGAAGTTGAGCAGCCGTTAGAGCGTTCTGACGTGGAGCAGTATTTAAGATATGACGTGCCACACACAAGTTAGACCATGATCATCCTTTCCACTCTTTTGATTTGTCTAACTTACCTATATTAATTATAAAAGTACCAGAACATTTGTATCCTCCCCACCTCTACCTCATTGTGATCTGACTACCTGGCATCTAGGCAAAAAGAAGAAATTATTTTGCATTGCTCTTTAAATTTTTACATAAAAAATTCATAAATAATGAGTTATCTGCAAATTTTGCAAACTTCCTGTAACTCTTCAAACGTGTGAAAATCTCAATTTTTTTTGCGAATATCTAGGATTGCAAACTTTAAATTCGGACCCAACGCACTCCAAAAATCATAGAACCGCAGAGAAAACGATTAATTGAATTTTGTCCACGAGAGGAGATTTTTCGCTACCGTTTTACCGTATAAGGCAAGTTGATAATATAATCAACATAACATACCAAAAGGCTGGAGATAAGATACTGTTAGCTAACGTTTTATCTTGCACTAACCGCTTTAATCCATAACGCCTTATAAATTATTTTGTATAAGACAGGTGTTTATAAGCTTATAAAACGAACCATTGTTTTTTTTTTAAATTGTAATTATGAAAGGTAATATGACTATTGAAACGTGTTTAATGTAATTTCCTGTTTCTGTACAATTTATAGGGTGTTTAACAAATGAGTAGAATAGATTTTATTTTACATCAGTTTAAACAAAAAACCTGTTTTATTTTAGATTTTCAATTAGGGTGGTTGTGGATAAATATGTTCCCTTCCAAGATTTTATGAAATGTAGGAAGGGAACATATTTATCCACAACCACCCTAATTGAAAATCTAAAATAAAACAGGTTTTTTGTTTAAACTGATGTAAAATAAAATCTAAGCTTTAACAGCTTCATGGAAAGAGAGAGATATCACCAAACACAAGGATTGGATTTAATTGTATTTTATCTGAATATTAATCGTGTGCATTCAATAATAAAAACTGATAGATAATTTAAAATTTAATGTAAACCACGAGACCAACTTTTGAATCAAACTTTTGTCTTATTAGCCCAGTGGGTGTAGGTTACAACTACCAGTAATTTGCAATACGGCTGATTTTTTTTATAAGTACCTTAAAGGATGTAGATTAATATAAAACAAGTTTACCAGTCTATCAATTTCCCAAAGTCGACAAATTATTTTTCCTATATTCCTTAATATTTCGAGCTGGAATGAAGATAAATAAAAATAAAAAATACCACCGTGTATGAGAAGTATTTTTCAATAAAATATGACGTATGTATTTCTTTCCTCCGAGCAATGGTTTGTATGGGAAAAATTCGATAATGCAGGTATATTTTGCAGCAGGTTAAATCACTAAAAGGGGAAATCTCATTCATATATGAAGCGTTGGCTCATTCTTTCTAAATTGGCTGAATTTTAATATATCGAATTGAAACTTGACATATGAATTAAAATATATATTTTAAACATTTATGCTAAGTCTCAGCTTGTTATCTTGAAAATGACCCGATCTAGAGCCACTTGACTTATCAATGGGTTTCTCGATTTTAGGAGTACCGGATCCACCAACTCATTTTAAACGGCTCCAGTTTAGACAAAGTTAAACATATAGATTCAAACAAGATCAAGGAGTATAAACCTTTTTTATTATTTACTTTTAAAAACATAAGTAAATTAAAAAGTATAATTTTAGACCTTTTTAGATTTTTCATCAAAACGCTTGAGTTGATCGGCTGCAGATTAGTAAATTTTTTAAATATAGTTTTTAAAATAAGTATAGCAAAAAACAATTGTGTTTGTAACTTCTGTATACATTTTTAAATCGATATGTTCAAAAATGTCGAAAATGGAGTCGTTGAATCCAAAGGTGTTATAGTTAAAACGAGATAGGTAAAACAGAAGACTATTTTCAAGCGCATCGTTTTTAAAAATAACATGAAAAAAATCGTTCATACTTATTAAGAATATTTATACTGGTATATTAAACTTTTAAAACAAATTTGATGTTGATATTCCAAAAATTGACGAAACTGGAATAGATTGAAAGGGCTACAGCGTTCAGTAAGCAAAAAATCGTGAGGCTCGTTGATAAGCCAATAAGTCGTTGATAAGGCTCTAGCTCATCAAATTTTTAAGATACCAACTTGAGTCTTAGTATATACGTTAAAAATAAACTTTTCACTTGCTATACCAAGTTTTAATTCGATATATTATAAAATTACCAACTTAGAACTGAGCTATAAGTATGAACGGAAATGATCATATAAAAACATATTCTTTGATAATTTTGCGTTCATAAATTTGCTGGCCTATTTAGTTTAAAATTGTCGCAGATGTATAATTTTTGTATATTATATTTGTACACATATTGTTTATGTATATTTCAAATTTCATACAAATTGGATGATTATCTTGAGAGAAAATGAATTTTTTCGAAGACAAGTTAATCGAGACCGTGTAATGCTATTACGCTAGTGTTAACGAAATTGTATTATTTTGAATATAAACAAAATTTTAAAGAAAATGGCAGCCATTTTGAATCCGCTATGTTGAATTTTCATATGTTATATGAATCAGTTCCTCCTAAAAACCCCAAATAACCAGTTTTCTTTTTCTTTGAGACACATTTTTTTTATTTTCAGTATATATTTTGGTAATTTGTTAGATGATTATGTGTAATGAAAAAAAAAACATGCCATCGTAAAGCTGACACTTTCCTCTTGAAAACGCCCTATTACAACTATTTATTTAAGACATTATAACTATGCAATAGTTTATAATGTACTGGGCCGCGCTTCAAAAATAGGTCTTCAGCCGTGCGGCCGAGTCGCGCTTCTGGAAAATACATACCTGCATTATCGATTTTTTTCCAGACAAACCATTGCTCGGACGAAATAAATACAAATTACCTTTTTATTGAAAAATACTTTCCCTACACTGTGGTATTTTTTATTCTTTTTTATCTTAATCCCAGCTCGAAATATTAAGGAATATCGAAAACAAAATTTTCGATTTTTTTTTTTTGGACTTTGGGAAATCGATAGACTGTTAAACTTTTTTTTATGTTAATCTACATACTCTAATGTATTTATTAAAAAAAAATCAGCCGTTTTGTAAATTACTGAAACTTTTGGTCTAAAATTACCCCTGCCGACTGGCCTATATAATACAGTAAACTAAGCGAGTGATTTGTATTATACTTTGTTTGTTTATTTTTCATTATTATTAACAGTGTTGTAGTTTTGCTGCGTATACACTATATGAATACGTGGATGTGTTTTGAGGTTATAATAGGTGTACTAAACTTTATCCGACATTTCGTACTTTTCGTGTATCTTTTAAGGTAGTTCTAATTCACAAGTAAAATCTGTAAGACAGAACGTCATTAGAAAAAGGTGGAATTTTGATTTCGGATTAAATTGCACGCAAAAACGCTCAAAAACTCAACTTTGGGTTTCATAAGTTTTTGTTGTTAATTACTAACATTCACAAATAACAAACAAGTTATAATTTCCAATCCAAAAGTGTTGGGTAAATCCAAATATTTCTGCACCAAATAAATACATTGTCTTCTATTAAATGATGTTCTTCTGGGAAATTTATTTCCAACCCTTGTTATTGTGGTAACACTGACATGTCATGCACCACTGCTGCAGGCCGTCGGACCAGTGTAAAAGTAACCAATTCCATTTACCTGTTCAAAAGCTTTCTCTAATCTATATTGTAAAAAATCGGTGAAAAGCTAGGTATGGAATTGCTTGGAATGCATTTTACCTTGTCAGATTTCAGTATTTCCATAACTTGACGCACTCAACAAATATTTGGAAATACCTTTTGCCATTGTCCTCATCAAGAAAAAAGAAGAAAGTTTCTTTAATATATAG
>JAGFPH010002779.1:137388-156577 GCA_018207615.1 Philaenus spumarius
CCATTGTCCTCATCAAGAAAAAAGAAGAAAGTTTCTTTAATATATAGAATTATATTCGTGGCTACTTGTTCTATTTTACGAATAAATCATGGAACAATAGACTAATCAGTTTCTAGCGTGGATTATAGTTAGAAAACAACTGCCTGAAGGCATTTAGAATTAGGAATATTTATCAATGCCCGTTCACTAATGGCATGACGGTTGTTGATTTCTAGTGGTGTTTCTTTTATTTTGTCCTAACTCAGCTTACATGGCTAATGAAGGATGAAGAGTGGAACAACAAGCGAAAACACAACATACAACGCCGGATGTGAACCTGACTTACCTGACACAGCCCGAGCCTTTACCAACACCAACTAAGCACTAAGCTATCGCCGCTCACTCTAGCGGAGCTCTCGGTATTTAAAAACGTCAGACGTTAGAGAACGAATTAATTACGTTTCTAATTCGATCGTGTTTTGTGTTAAGCATTAAAACCGTCTAATATGGCAGGAACCTGGCTATAAAAAGTATTTAGAATATTGTAAACGTTACTAACGTTTTCTTTAAAAGAATATTGAATAATTCACTATTATCTGTAAAATATAACTAAGGAAGACCCACGAGTTACGCACGCCTACCTTTTCTAAATTCACATATTTTATTTTATAATTTATTTTTAATTAAACATAACCTGAAACCTAAATTAATTAATAATATTAAATGTCTATATCAAATTATTCAATTTAAGATATAACAGGAGTTATTATATAGATTTGAAAGATGCCACAAGCCTAGTCTTAAACAAAATCTTAGCTTAAAAATTTCAATTACAAATTATGAAATCTGCTGATGGAAATTTAGATTAAAACTACTAATTATTGTGCCAGCAGAAACAGTGTTTAACGTGACATTTGATAGAAATTCTAGTACACTCATTCTGGTTTCTTGAGTAGGCTACACTAAGAAAATATCTACTTAAACTGCCGTAAACTGGCTAATTTCCTAATACTGTAGTGTAGTTAAGGAAAGTTCGCAGGCCTTTTGAGTTTTGAGTGTGCAAATTATCTCATTGGGAGTTATTCTGGAATACAGCCCGCTTCTCAAAGACACTAAAATTATAAAAATCTGACTTTTAGAACTCTAGTAAATAGTAATAGTCGTTAAATCAAAAAAGTATTATTCTTTCATATACGTATAGTATAAGATTACCTTTTCTTAAGTAAAGTTTAGAGTTTAAAGCTTTTATCAATTTCCCATAAATAATTTAACTTATCGAAATTGTTATTACAATCTTCGTATTTAAGACTCACTTAAACAAGATGTCTTTATTTGGTGTTTACTTAGTTGGTGGGTTGGGGAAATCAATACTTTAAAAATTCAGCCACACTGAACTATGGTTGTACATTTTCTTCTCTGTAACAGACCATGTGCTTTTCAAATTTCAGAATGTTGTAATATAGGTCTTTGTTAATGAATATGACCTATACTCGTGATAGGACAGTTTCAGTTATAATTTGTCCGTCTTTATTATTTCACTAGGGGACACCCCTGCGTGCTCCGCACGCCAACCCCATTGGAACATTCTATAAACACAATCATGTTATGATTTCTTTGTAATAAATGTGTATGATGAATAATAACCCCAAAGCTGAAATGGTAAATAATGTTAAATGTTCACATCAAATTATTTCGTATATTTTATAACAGCAGTTATAATAAAGGTTAAAAGAACCATTAAGGCTCAGATCTACACTTTTAATAAAACCTAACCTAAAATCTAGAAATACAAATTTTGAAATCAACTGTAAATGGAAATATTAAAACAAACAGGTGTTAACTGTTATTTTATTCAATTGGTAGCGATAGTAATAAATGTTAATACATGTGTTAATTTATTAGTCTAGGCCTAACCTAAGATTTTTTTCCGACTAAATGTACAAATATTGAAATAAAAAATGTTTTATCGAAATAAATTATAGCCTATGTTAGTAATGTTACTCAGGGATAGTGTGGCTTTTTATTAGTAAAACTATTTTTTCAATCGGTTCAGTACTTTCAGAGATTAGATTACCCCCTACAAACAAACAAACAAACTTTACCTCTTTATAATATTAGTATAGACTATACGCACACACATACAGTACTAAAGCTACAAGTGATGTAGTGAGCATAAAATATTCACAGAGTAATTTTGATAACTGAGGCCAAATTACAGGGTAGACAAATCAACTAAACAGAACAGCACCACCTGTTGTATGATATTTGATTTATTCAATGCTTTCTTTCATTACACGACAAAAACAAACAACAAACTATAGGCTATACATTTTTTAGTACATGCTATTAAAAAATAATCGTAACTTTGATTTACTATTGTTTGTATATACATTGGGTTGTAAAGAAAGAGAGAGAAAGAGATAGTAATTTGTCATTATTTTGGAGCTAAGTTAGAAAAATCAAGTTCTTTTTTCCACTTAACCTCACCAAAATAAACATTTTTAAATCAATAATTAAAGTATAAATAATAAAGAAAATATAGTTTAAGAGAGTATTACCATTGACTATATCATTTTATAGATTTTAATGATGTATTGAACAAAATGTAGACTAGTTCAAAAACTGTGTTTAAAATGTATTAACTGGATTGAATTTAAAACTTAATTTTAACTTTAATTTATAACTTAAAATTTAAAACTGGAATTTTTATATATTACTGGATTAAATGTTTTTCTTTAGCTCAGTATGTCACGTAAAATTGAATCGGTGAATTGCAGGTCATTTCACATGTAAATAAGACACATAAACAAAACAAAAACCGTTTATTTTCTACATTAACATTTCCAAAAGAATATATCTTCTAGATTAACATTTCCAAAATAATATATCTTCTAGATTAACATTTCTAAAAGAATATATCTATATTATAAAAGCAGACTAATCGTCAGTAGTTAACACAAATGTGTTTATAATTAAGTATTCTTGTAAATTACAATGTCTACTTTTAGTTTTTAAATAAAGTCTGTATTATCGGTAACTGTAACTAGTGTAAAAGGTTGCCATCTAGTGGCGAATCAAGGTTTTATTTTGTTCTTCTGACCAGCAGTACTATTTTTTTGTAGCATTACATTTTCCTACATTATGAGTTACTATTTGCAATGAATACAGAAACTATATTATAGTTTCTGGATTCATTGCTATTTGTAACATGTCATCCTTATATATTATTTCTCAAAGGTGTTTTTTTGTCGCTAAGTGATATCTTCCTTAATTCTTCATCAAAATTAATTATAGAAGCATAATTTTAAAGCTTATGTTCCTCGCTATTGACAAAAAAATAGACAAACATCTTAAAATGCATGTTTTCATTACAAAAATTGATTTAAAAAACTTTTATGTTATACTTTATATGGTTCCTAATGAAAGGCGCCATCTATTAACAATATGTTTGACTAACTTGACAGCTGTTAGATTGTTTACATTCTATATTATGCAAGTGTAATATATCACGCAAATCAATCAAATTAAATCAACGCAAAGCTTTATACATATTTATAAAGAAACGTAAATAGTTAAACATAATTAACTGAATTAAACCAACCTATTAAATCAGGTAAGTGTAGGCCTACTCCCTAACTTGTGAAATATTCGCACTAGTCAGTTCATTTCCTTAAATTATGAATAATATTATTAAATACTATTTTAATATTTTACATTTTACAATATATTCTTAGAAGAATAATTAAACCAGAGTGGTTTACGGAATTTGTAATTAAAATTGTTAAGCGTTATCACTTATCAGAAAAAAATATGTTTGCTATTAAAAATCAAGTGATGAAAACTCGTCGGATGTGTGGCCAAATGCTTGTAATAACGTAATAACCAAATCTTAACCTTATGATATGAATACATACGAAAATGAATAATTGCATTAAAAGTAAAACTAAATTTAGAGGATGGTAAGTTAGGTAGGTACAGGGTTAACCCTTTATAGGACAAAAGACTGGGACATAATTTTATTTTTTTTTACAATTATTCGAATGGAATTTAAAAACATAAAAATAATAAACAAATTGTTTACTACCTGTTACTTATTGTGTTTTAGGGTGGGAAATTATTATCCCTCTGCCCTATAACGGCATGTAGCACACACACTTGCCAGTGGGAAATATTACTAAAATATGACAAGGAAACCTTCGTTATGTATAAAGATTTATGCTTTATTTACTTAAATGGAATTTAGAAAAATAAAAAATTAATACAAAATTGTGTACTACCTGTTACTTATTGTGTTTTAGGATGGGTGGGAAATTATTATCCCTCTGACCTAAAACGGCATATAGCACACACACATACCAGTGGGAAATATTACAAGGAAACCTATGTTATATATGAAGATTTACATAAGTAGTTGACATCATATCAATTAGCGTTATTGACATTCTGTAGTTTGTTTTTCAACGTATTGCATGTAGGCCCTACACATTGTTTTACCCCCAACCTTTGTCAAAGCAACAACAAAGGTGGTTCCAACTGGACCAGTTGGAGGATTTGTATAAATATTACGTCAGCCAAAATATATATCATCCAACAAAAAATATGTACATGTAGCCCAATAAATTCTGAGCATAGTGGTATGTAATTGTTAGAAATAACTAGCAATTTTCCAACTACAAAAATCCCAAAAGTAATGATAAAACCTAACCTAAAAACATTGTAAACATTGTTTTTAATATAAATAACTTCAGCGTTTCCTTTATTTTTAAAACAAAAGTGTAACAATAATCTACTTTTTAATGTTTACTTCAAAAGTTATAAACGGATAAATCTTCTATTTCCAATTTGATGTTGAACTTGCAGCTACACAACAATGGTAAACATCTATGCGTGTGGTGGGCAGTGGGATAATATCTTCCCACTTTTGCATTTATCAGGTGATTTAGCCAAGGAGATATAAATAAAGAAGTCAGAAGAAGAAGAAAAAGAGATGCAATATATGTTGTGTATTAGTACAGAAAGTGGGAAAATAGTATCTCATTGGTTTATAAAGATAGAAATACTTGTTTCCTTGGAAACATGGTGAGAAATTATTATCCCTCTGCCCTATAAAGGGTACATTAAGGGTGTCTGCACGCATATATATTCATTACTTGGAATTTGTCTTTCGTTCCAACTTGCAATACCGTAAGTGTAAACAGCTAGTGATATACTAAGATAGATAGTAAGAAGAAACAGAACGAACAAGTAAGCAGTATTAATATTAAGAAATTCAAAAATGTACTCGCTTTCGTATTTGTAGAAATATTTGTAATGCTTTGAAAATAAACGTAATTATGTTACATTATAATTGTTATTCTTCATCGTTCCTCAGTGTAAGTTAATTATACAAATTTAAACTCTGGTTTCGTTTATAGTTTAATATTTTGTATCTCTCTATTCTTAATGCATGTAATATTAATCTAATAAATCTTTATGAAAGCCATTACAATTATGAATTAAATATTTTCATTAGTATAGATACTTTCCAATTTATCATGATTAGTCTATCGGCATAAATACATTATGATGTTAGTGTACTAGCCTGCTACCTAGTGGCTAACGTTTAAACTTCCTGTGTAGCGTTGTTGCTTGCAGTATTAGTGCTATTATTTAATTGCGTTAATCTATAATGGCAGGGTTTTGTGGACTCGCTTTATATCATCGGAAGATTTTCCAAATTTTTGTGAGTAATAATAGGGTATTGTAAGTTTGTATTTCACACAAAAATTAAAACTGGCCTATAATTCAAATCTGTGTTTTCACTAAATTACTTTTTAGCGAATTCCTTTAAGAAAGATGAGCTATTGCAGAGACTCTTGTATTTTGAGACCTAAGATCAGGAGTAGTCATTGAGTACCGATCAAGGTACCCAGAACATATTTTATGTTGTCAGTAAAAGTTATATATGTATGTACGTGTTCGCCGCAAGTACGATTTGGTTTAAATTAGATACGTTGGTTTTCGAAGTAGCCTAGTTAGGGCGTGTTCGTTTGCCAAGAAAAATCCAACAACCCGAAGCAATTTTCGACCGGAAGTAATTTTTCAATATTTAGCTCTATATTCTGAGGGAATTAATTAGCACATATTAATTTTCATATTATCAACACTAAAAACTGAAGATAACAAATTAAGTTACTCCTAGCGCTTAGCTAACAATGCTTATTTTAAATTAAATATATTTGTACTGGGCTAATATACTAATCTACTTTCTTTGACTTCTGTGGGTGGCGATGTAATATATATATGGATGTAGAAGCAGAAATATTGCAACAGAGTGTATGTTACTAAAATGTAATGCAAATGTTGAAGTCAAATAACTTTAAAATATGCCTTGAGTTGGTCACGTTGAGAAAAATCTGGAAAATGAATTACAAACATTCTGTTTGAGCAAAGATTGACAAATTTGTTTTAGTTTGATATTCTTGTTATGTAAGTCTTGTTGTGTGAATCGGATACTTTCCTAATATCGGGTACCCTAATTTCTTTATAGAGAGGTGCTGTAGGTTGTGGCGATCTCCTGAACTATGTTCTCATTTCTGATCTAATGCTGTTAGTCGAATTTTTTGTCGTTTGCGAAGAAAAGTTTATCTGTTTGAAATTTTTGTTTGTTTTACAAGTTTTCGAATCATCTTCGGACATCATCTTTCAAAGATGGTAATCTATAATTATGGTAATTTCTGTAATATTTTTTTGTACACATAGCACAACACTAGGGTTTCGTAGTTTATTAATGTGTTTTGAAATAGATCGTAGCTGGCTTCATTTTTAGTTCATGTCTAAGTTTATCACGAGGTAATAATATCGTATAGTGTGGGATGCCTAATATCGGATATGCTAGTGAGTGCGACTGCTCATACTGCGATCAACCATACAAGAAGGTCACACGAGGGGATCAATGGATTTGGTGTACAAAGTGTCTTCAATGGGCTCACGAGTTGTGCGCAAATAGGAACAACTAACTGGAAGAGTTTCATTTGCGATTTTTGAAAAAAAATATTAGACTTTTACTTAATAAACTACTTCAATTTAGGTTTAATCTCATACTTAATACTCATAACAAGTTCATTAAAATACTTGTGTACTGAATACTTTTTCTTTTGTTAATAATAAGTTAATAAATTTCTTTTATATATATACTAGCTGGCCCGATCCGGCTTTGCACGGATAGACAAATTAAAGTTAAATGTATATTAACAAAAAATATATTATATCAATAAATATAAATTACCTAGGGCCCTAGAGGAAGCTACATACCAAATTTCATTCCAATCCGTTCGGTGGTTTTACAGAAATTGTGATTTAGTAATTTTGATCCTCCCCCAAACCACCCTAAAATTTCGAATTTTTTGAAAACCTTTCTTAGTGAGCACCTATGGCCCTAGAGGAAGCTACATACCAAATTTCATTCCGATCCGTTCAGTAGTTTTTGAGAAATCGTGATCAGTGGGTCAGTGGATTTGGCTTTTATATATATACTAGTGGACCCGGCAATGCTTCGCTATTGCTTAATTTGAAACTTTGAAAGCCTGTAATTCGTATCCCGTGTAATTCAACATCCTGTAATTCGTATCCCGTGTAATTCAACATAGGCCTAATGATTGTTACACATAATTAATAAAACAACTGATTTGAATAAAAATTTTAATACAATTTTAGGTTAGGCCTTTAAAACCTATGAAATATAATAATTCAAACATCTAATATTACAATTTAACATTATATTATTGTTACACATTATAAATAAAACAGCTTATTTGGACCAAAGGTTTAACACAATTTTAGGTTAGGCCTACTATTATAAAATCAACACACTTTTTTTGAAAGAGTTTGGAATTATCACCATAGTAACCAGAATAACACATTAATAAATACGAATCAGCTGTTTCATCTGTTATATGGCTGCTTATGGGAGGGATGAATTTTCGCATTTTCTACCCTTTAAATTCAAAATTTTGCAAAATCCTTTCTTAGTACGCCTCTACATTATTGGACGGATGTACCTTCCAAATTTCAAGTCTCTAGCTTTAATAGAATCGGCTCTGCGTTGATCATCAGTCAGGACATTGCATTTTATATAAGAGATAGATATTGAAATTGTAATTAATATACCATGTTATATCCCTATCCGATATAAGGCATACCTCGTATCCAAAATTAGGACGGTTTTTTCTGAGGTCAAAAAAATGCAAAATGTTAAGGAAAAATTTAAATAAAAAAAAGACTGTAAATAACATATTTCAACATCAAAATAGTTTAGTTATTACTTCAAGGGATAACTTGGTGAAATATGGTGGTATTATGAAAACATTTAATGTGTCAAATATTAGTCTAACAAAAAGTATCCGATATTTGGTCGGTTTACCTTAACATTACTGCTATGTAGTACAAGCAGAGCTTTTGATAGTTTTCAATTGTTCAAAAAGTAGAAACAGATTTTTATTTTAAATACCGAGCACAAAACCCGTTGAATTCAGCAAAATTCAGGATATTTTTTTCACTTCGATTCATTTCTTCTGCGTTTAAAATCTGTATCATTTAACAAATTAAAATCCTTATAAAATTGTTAACACAAATACTGAAATATGGAAACAAATTAAATAATAAGTAGACTGTATTTAAGAACTACCGAAATTCAACACAAAACAAACTCTGGCGCCTTTTGCGTTAAGGAATGCGTTTCTGCCAAATTTTATTTTTCTTTACAAAGGACAGAGGAACTGTAAATTATTATAATGGGGAAAGGTTGACATTAACTCGATTTAACTACCTAATTATATTTTAGCAGAATTAATTTCACTTTTCTCATTGTACTCTTTCTTTAAAACATGTAGGCTTATTACTCAAACTTGAACGAAACATGAATTTGATACAAGTATTCATTTTGTGACAGGTAATAACAAAACCGCGGTAGTAAGTAATTAGCAGTGTCAATGTATGAACGTGAAGGCGGAAGTAAATACAACGCGCAAGTAAAACCTTTGTTATGATTGTCTGACCCACTGCAGTACTTCAATGTTGCCAACTTTCCGCGTTATAAGTTCCTAACTAGATTATGACGTCATCACAGCACTACTTTTATAATCATTGTTTGTATTTAATTAAAACCGTCCTTCCAACAGTAAGTAGGTCGACATTTTGTCGATACTGAAACAAGGGTGTAAAGAAACAATAAGATTAAACATATTTCGAAGCTGTATGCTATTATTTGTATCTTTTGCCGTCATATTTGATATTATTTGCTATCGTTACTTGCTACCTTTTTCAATTTAAATCATTGAATAGTTGGTTGTTTCAAGTCCATCAAACTATTTTCAAAAAAGACCCATTTCTAAAGCAACTGAGAAGATTCTAACCACAGTGGCTATCTATATTGTTATAAGAAAATTGCTGTCTTTATTATATATAAAAAAATTATATTATTTAATTTTGAGTATTTTACTTATTTCAGATTTTAAAAATTCTACATGACTTGTTTTTTTTAAAGATGTGCATTTATAAAGTAGGTTCTACTTAAATTTGTTGGTCCGTTTATGGAAAATAAGATAAGACTTGCCTAAATGGTCTATATGTACTAATATTTTAGATTTATTATTATTCTTTTAATTTATGGGAATAGTTATGGATGCTTAGGTAGCTTTTTTAGTTTGTTTTAACGTCCTTTTGTCAGATTAGATTAATAAAAACTTTTCTTGTCCATGAGTCCCCGAAATTTGTCCTCTGTTATTTTTGTATGTTATGTTTTAATTGTGTGTGTGTAATGTGTATTCATAAACGGGTAAATAAATAAGTATATGACACCAATATTAAACTAAAATTGAATTGTGATTTTATCATAAACGTAAGAATACAATAAGTAATTGTCCTATTTCCTAAATTTAAATTAATATTTTAGAGAATTTTATACGTTGGTTAAATTCCGGTAAATGCTGAAACTAACAGTAAAATGATTAAACTTGTTCATGATTGGATCACACTAATCGTGTTTTAACGTTTTACATCATACAAATAATAACAGCTACATTTTCATTTTATTAAAATAAAAATCATAGTTTCACATTTATGTGATTATATACGAGTATGTAACGCTCCAACGACTGCGTGTTACTAGGTTTCGTGTTTCGAATTGCACGTGGAATTTTAAAGTGATCATGTAAATTATTTCCCTCTAATATTCCCTTGAAATGGCTAACCTGAGTATTGACGGTATTAGTTTCCATAAAGTCCGCTCTTGGCGCTACTGAGCCTCCTTTAACATATCCTGCTATATAGTCTGGTTCACAATTGATATAAATTAAAAGCTATTTATGAAACTGAATGCATTACTGTTCATGTTATTTTTGTAACTAATCAAGGAATTAGAAAAGTTTTAAATCGTTTTTGCATGGAACACTAATTTTTAGTTTAAAGTTAGACCTGTTTTTGTGTAGGTTGCTCTGTAAGGTAAACTGACTGTACCGTGTTTTGTACAAGGGTAGCTGAATGGGGAGCACATGGGCTGGTTTGCTTTCAGTATTGAAGGGCACATTATACAAACAACAGAGTGTTTTATAGTGGGATTTTCCATTTTTCTTACAGTGTTGTGTTGTGATATCCTGTTTAGTGAACGGATATAACACATGTAAGTCACTATTTTAAAACATTTATTATAGTAATTCAGCACATTAGAACAAATAGACGTATAAACAAAAACTTATAGGATCGCTTTTAAAATTACATTTTTGCTGTAAAAATGTCAGTATCTTTTTGAAATTGTTCAACAACCGTGAACGTTGCGTTAAATGTAGTGAACTTTAGAGTCGGTTTGACCTAGTTGTTCAGAAAAAGGAAAATAATGTTGGGGAGGGGTTAACTGCAGCACTAAATTCAAGGGACACATTGATGTTTGTTGTCAGTTTGAAAATAATCTAGGTCTGTTACTTAGCAGCTGCTGTGACAGGTTGCGTTGTAATTAATTATCTCCTGAAGTAGGTGAGGTAAAACCTGCAAACATTTATCCCAGCCAATTCATCTGCTCGTAAAAAAATACATATACGTGATGTTATCCTTTCGGAAAATTAAACTGCATGGTTTAGTTTCCTTTAATTATCCCATCCTTAGTTTAATGTACAGTTTTAAAAAGATGTTGGTTCTTTCAACCGATATAATCTTTAATCCAAAATAAACTAAACAAAAATCAGTTTCACAATATAGTAAAACACGATTAAAACATAAATAAATATTGAGTTTGACTTGTGAGAAGATATATTTGATAAGAATAAAAATAAAGCACAGAATCTCATATCGAATACGTGTAGGGCCTATTACCCATACACTTTTCAACTACAATGTCGTCATCTTCATGCACTGATGCGCGAGCTACTACATATGATTGGCATAGTAATATATTTTTAGGATATAGTTTGATTATTGTAATTCGTACATTATTGAAGATGACGACATTGTAGTTGAAACGCGTTTTAGTAACAAACGAATTAGTTGAGAGATTGTGTGTTCAAGTTTTTTCTATCACATTCAAAATTTTATAAATTGTGAATTTATTAAGAATAAAACACTGGGTTTGAATTATTTTTTAAATTTATTTTGTTTAATTACGTATACAAATATTTTAAGTTAAAATAAAATAGGCCTATAAGTTGTTCTAATTAAACGTAACATAATTTGTAGAAAACAATATTAAAAACCGTTTTCTTTTATTATTAATGCTTTCACAAAAGGTATGTAATATCTATACATAATTAATTTGCTAGGGGTTATTTTGTGAGTAGAACTCCTCCTAGAGTTTTTAACCGATTTTGATGTTTTTGGTGTCATTTTACAGAGCTCACTCTGAAGTTGTGCTTCCCTTAAAATGAGCTCAATGTATGTTAAGGGCTTCGCCCCAGTGGCCCTCAACGTTGCCATGTTAATCTTATGGAAGGTCAATCTTAAGGAAGAAGAAGAAAGATTTCTTTTGATTTTATCAGGGGCACAAAAAACAGCTGTTCGTATGAAAAGCTTAAAACAGCTGATTTTGATCAACAACTGATTTGGATCAAAAACTGAATATAATTTTAGGTTAGGTAAATCAAGCAATAGCGAAGCATTGCCCGGTCCACTAGTTTTCAATTAATTGACAATTTAATGCAATCAATTTGGGTATTTAAATTCAGTCGAATTTTAATTTTATCATTGATTTAGTTAAACATCTGTTACCAATAACAACAAAATCGTCCTATATTTTAGATGTTTGTGCAGATTTCCCTGATTAAATGGAAGTGTGTACAAACTTTGCTAAACTACTGTATAACAACATTAAAATCAACGCGGGAATCGTCACAAAATCCAAGCTTTAGGGTAAACAAATATGATTACCTCTTTATATTATTAGTATAGTATGAGGGGGGGGGTTACTAGGCAACTTTTGAATTTCTATGTTTTGCACAATTATTGTGCCAAGCAACAAACGAATAACTTTATTTTATGTTTTTTAATACAAATAACCCTTCACAGACATCGAATTTCCAAAAAATATATTTATTTTCCTATGTTAACGACACACACATATGCATAATTGCATTAAAATCAGTACGACAGCGTGTAACTATATGCTTTGGTCTATCATGATTTGAAGCTATAGAATAATCTGTTATCAGTAATGATGTCAATAAAGACCTATTGTGTTCACGTTTTTGGAGGACATATCACAGTTATTAATTAATTGCAATTTGCATTCCTTCCAGCACATATTTATTAATCCATATTGAACATTTATATGTGAACCAAATAACCGACATAACCTTCTTCATCCTTGTTAAAAGTACATAATTAAGCTTTCAAAAGCTATTCCAGAAAATCATTAATTTGTACGAATTAAACCAAAAATATGCATTCGTGCTTAAGTCTAATATTTTTTAGTAATTGTCATTCAATTACCTTCTTCTATTTTATATTTTTAGTGGGAGATCTTGTAGCGGTACTCGACTCGGATTTGAAGGTCCTCGGTTCGAACCCGGATAAAGGCAATGGATGTTTGTCTTTATTAAGGGAAACAGTTGAATTTAGACAGTAAACAAAATATATATTTGTACCGCAGTAAATTATTTTATCTGCAGTTTTGAGTCAATCTTAAGAACAATAAATGTGTACTCTATAAAAAATAGTAAATGTGTAACTAAAGATTAAACACATTTCAATAACAACTACTCCTGCAGTCAAGTTATGTAAACACACAATGCGTGTTTGTTTTAATTGAAATAGAATTAGATGGACAAGAGATTAAACTGCTTCCTTTACTCTACAATATACTAGAAAACAGTAGGATAAACAAGAACGTTATATAAGGAATAGAAGAGATAACTTTATACTCAGTGCTAAAGCTTTCAGATTTCATTCAAGTCAAACGAATTGCTAGCGGGAAATGATCGTTATGTACCTCTATTACGTGGGACATGTACAATGTGTTTGAAATCCTCTTATTCTGTTGGTTATTCTTGTATCAAAGCGGTAAAGGTACAGTTATAGGAATCTTTTACATGAGATATATTTTACAGAGTATTGGAAATACTCCCATTTTATTGGTAGACATAAACTCTGCCTGGTTAGTTGTAAATTATAATGTCCTTTACCTATTTGCCGGGCACTGTTAATTTTGTTGACGTTAGCTAGCGACCAATGAGATAATATTCAGCTTCACATTGCATTTAAAGATTCAGTGAACAGTTGAAGTGGTCGATATCGCCCCTACCTGTGTATACAGTCGTAACAAAGGGTTAAAGTTTTGGAGCCGAGCCAACATCATGGTGTACGTGACTCGCAGCATGTGCAACTCTTTTCATCTCAGTTAAACAGATGTTGATGGAAAATTGATTTCACGGAAACTTGTAAGAATTATTGTAGTTTAAACCTGTACACAGTTAACACTAAATTAAATCAAATTCCAGTTTCATTCGTAGTAATGTTCGTGTAGTGACTGCGTATTGTTAAAGGAAACACCGTTGGAACAGAATCGGAAAGTTAGCTGAAGTTTGTCAGTTAGTTATAAAGCATGCTATTAAAAACTATATTTGCAATAAAGCAAGCTTATGTTCCAATTAAAAACTAAACAAAATATTGACTACACATTTTCAGGTAACCTCAAACATAAACCACCCTTAAACAATTTTATATAGAGTCAGGGTAACAAAAACATACAAAACTAAACCATACAATTTTTGTTCAAATGTTTACATTTCTGTTATATAAAATAACTTAAGGGTCGGCTCTAGCTGTCGGCCATGTTGGCTGACACTCCATAACACCAATGTTAAATTAAAATCCAAATATTTCCTTTATTTTTGATCGGATAATTATGAACGATATGTCATTTTAAAGTTATGGCCAATATGGCTTTTCCAAATGGCTTTTCCAAAACTAAGAAAAACATTTTGTTTAATATTTATTAACAATTTAAAACATTGATTTTTAATATTTTTTTATGTTGTCACTATTAATTATAGCGAAAAACTACCAAGCCATTCGCATGAAGAATTTCGTCCCCAAGAGTTTGGTATTTTTTTGAAAACGCTATTTTAACAATTGCTGGTTTTAAATGGATTTAGGCTGAGCAATGCCCGTATAACCTACTGCCGCTATAGGGTGACTTTAAATATTTTTTTACGTTTTAACTATTAATTATAGCGAAAAATTACAAAGCCATTCGGATGAAGAATTTTGTCCCCAAGAGTTTGGTATTTTTTAAATAACGCTATTTGAACAATTGCGGGTTTTAAATTGATTTAGGATGAGCAATGTCCGCGTAACCTACCGCCGCTGCGCTGGAGTCGCAGTCTGCTTTCTGTTTTATTAGAGCCGACCCTTAATTGATGTTACTACCTTATATCTTGTACTGGCCTCCAGAAGATTAAGCATAACAGAAATGAAAGCATTTTTTAAAAAAATAGCCTGAAGTGTAACTTATAGTATTTAGTCACCTGCATGTTTACCTGCATTCAACCCTTTTGGCCGCCCTCTTCTAAAACAGACCCCCGTATTGTATGTGTATTCTTTATCTTAGTAACCAATGTATTAAATAGCAATTATAACAGCTGATTAAGTTCGCCACCTAAATGCAATTTATTTAAAAATTACCTCACAAATGTGCGAGTGAAGTTAGTGAGGCCTGTGAGGTCTCTCCTATTTCGTGGATTTGTCTTAAGTTAGATCACATATGCAAAGTATAGGAAGAAATCGTATTGGCTGTCTGGGCTGCTGAAAAATCATGTCAAATGGTATGTGTTCAAGATTTATTGTAATTAGTAATTTGCGATCGAAAATAATTGTTCAAATTTTGAAATTTAATATTTAAAGGAAACAATCATTATTAATAGTACTGATTAAAGTTCATTGCTAAATTTATTGTGCTGGAAAAGCACGTTAGAAAAGTTTTGAAGGCTCATTTTACTCCGTTTTATTGATAAATTGTTACCGTCATTCCAACTTTCAATTCGTAGTGTAGTGGAGTGTTTTTTATTTTTATATTTGTAGTATTCTCGAAAATGTTTGAATACTAAAGCAAAATTTTTTAAATAACCTGTGCTGTTAAAAGTACTTATATACAGAAACCCATAACAGGAATACAGTGTTGTGACATAGGTTGAAAAATGTATTTTACTCGCAAACAAGTATTGCGCAATGAGTGTATTCGGTGCAAAATAATGCTGCACATTATTATTCTTAATAATGCTGCACGTTCAATTATGCATTCAGGAGCACCACTTTCCACACTTTGGTGGGTGCAGCACTCGTCTCAAAATGTAGTATTACATAATTTTTTTCAAAAAGTTTAGCTGAAACATCAATATTTAAAAAATTAAATATTTACAAGTTTATTGTTTTTAAATTTATGACCAAATAATTTAAAAAAACATTATGTATAGAATACACGCTAAACTCGTGTTCTCACCATTCGTACATTTGTGAGCGAAGTTATAGAAAGTACAAAGTATTTTTGGTAGAACGTTTGCAATATACGTACAGGAATTATGTTGTATTGTACGATGTAGTTATAAGAATTCGATCTCAGAAAGGTCTGCTGTAACATTTCTTAGGCCTAAATTAATTACATTTTAACGTAGTATAATCGATCTACTTTCTTAAAGGTCCCATCATTACATTAAATTTATTCATGCCTTAACCTTAGCAAACTATATTTATTTAGGAACATTTTAATGAAGGTGCGAACCATAATTAATTTTGGTTGAATACAGTTGGGTTCTTATGTTATAGATCCAAGCGAAAATGAATATCTCGGGTTTCGTCCAAAAATCAGTAATTTTGTAGAAGGCTCATTTTGTAAACTTTAACTGTTATTATTTTGTAAAGTGATAACTGATAGCCAGCCACCTTATATATTACTATTTGTATGATATATTTATTACTTTATGTTCGCATCAATTAGTGTATCTGAACATAACCTCTCGTTTATTTATTATTAATTACGAGAATTGTTTATAGAACTATTCCTTTGGAAACTAAACCATCACGTCATATAAATTATTGGCATTTGCTACATAAATGCATTTGTTATTGTTCGTCCTACATGTTGTTCTACTTAGGAGTAATCTAATTTTACTTTATAACTTTTTACGATCTTGTCTGCTTTGCATTTTTTGTACTGTTTGCCTGATTTGCTTATCGGTTATTTTGTGAAATGATTCTTTAACAATCTAAATAATAACAAAACAATTGAATATTCAGGCACTCGAATCTCTCAGAACCTCAGTATAAACACTTAAAGGTCGGCTCTAGTAAAACAGAAAGCAACCTGCGACTCCCTATAGCGGCGGTAGTTTACGCGGACATTGCTCATCCTAAATCCATTTAATACCCGCAATTATTCAAATAGCGTTTTTTTAAAAAATACCAAACTCTTGGGGACAAAATTCTTCATCCGAATGGCTTGGTAATTTTTTGCTATAATTAATAGTTACAACGTAAAACATATTTAAAAACACCCTATAGCGGCGGTAGGTTACACGGACATTGCTCAGCCTAAATCCATTTAAAACCCGCAATTGTTCAAATAGCGTTTTAAAAAAAATACCGAAATCTTGGGGTCGAAATTCTTCAGGCGAATGGCTTGGTAGTTTTTCGCTATAATTAATAGTAAAAACATAAAACAATATTAAAAATCAATGTTTTAAATTGTTAATAAATACTAAACAAAATATTTTTCTTAATTTTTAAAAAGCCATTTGCATGCATATTGACCATAGCTTTAAAATGACATATCGTTTATAATTTTTCGATCAAAAATAAAGGAAAAATATGGATTTTAATTTAACATTGGTCTTATGGAGTGTCTAAATTCACACGAGATTTGTTTACATAAGTACAACATTAAATGACAAATCCAAGACATACACGTATGCAAATATTTTGTTATACATTTTGATCGTACTTTTCACAGCATTTTAAGGCCATTTGATGCCAGAAAGAGGATGTAGTACCTAAATAGTGCAATCAACAATACAATCAAAACATTTTTGAAATTATACACCTTGTGCTGAGGACACCACACTACCTGATTAAAGATTATGGGCAGTTTTCTGTGACTTCGCAAACACCATATAGTAAGGGCAGTTTTCTGTTTCAACCGCTACATTGACTTCGCAAACACCATATAGTTTTAAACAAAAATGTTTTACTTATATACAAAATACCACTACTAAATAAAAATCTACGAAAGGTTTTGTAAATCTTCGATAAACCATAACCATATTTTTGTGATTTTTTTAATTAACTGCAACATTTAGCGCTAACAGTGATTACATTTGTTTGATACTCATCTTTTGGGAATACCTGCAACCTAGAAATCTATCGACACGAAGACATTTTTCGTGTTGTAGACAATTATCAAAAATTTATGTTTTTATTTTTTCTCAATAACGATTTTTGAGATATTTGACTTTAAGTTAACTGCTACAAAACATGTTTAGTTATATAAAGCCTTGCTTTCTGATGCACTTGAAAAATATAATGTAAATAATGCGCGTACCAAATTTGAACCCAATTTAATCTATTCCATAGTTATAATGTTTTTGTAAAAAAAAAAAACTAAACACATGGTGGAATGAGTTCACAAAGACTCTGATATGTTCGTGAATTACCAAAAATATAAAATTAATTTTCTCCCGTACATTATATCTCAATACAAATTTCACATCGACTAAATTCTTTGATTTAAAATTCCCTTTTGTTCGTTCCGAAAGAATTGTCCTCGAACCAATTGAAATCCATATGACCCAGATTTCGTGCAATAGAAAGCGCAGAGTAGTTTACCCCAATCCCTTGAGCTGCTGATTTCATCCCCACCGACGCCCAACACCACCCCAAGCAAGATCTTATGTTGTGCAGAAGTTCTTTTCTTATTCTCATGGAGCCAGTATCGTGTAGAATACTGAACTGACTACTATCGGATCGGAAAACATTCTGTGCTTATTGGCCAGAGTAATTGACATTGTTAGACGTTTCGATTTTAAATTCAAGGCAAACGAACGTAATCAATCCTGTTTCAAATTTAACCAGTGCGACTGACTGAGACTTTGAAATTATATTATTCCAGACTAGAGGGCTCTGCCCCCTGCTCGCTTCGCTCAACAACCTTCGAAGCAGATGCAAACATTTCGTTGTATACTCTGATATTTTATGGAAATAACTATTAATTAGGACAAAGGCACTTGGCTGTGAATAGGATGGTGAGGGGTAGCGGTGACTTAGATCTGACGCAGTAGGGCCAGACTTTTCAAGTGAAAGACTGGAATTTGTATACGGTATGTGCCAAAATAAAGAGTACTGCAATTAAAGCGGTTGTGGTTGCTTTTTAGAACAACTAAGTAAATTTTTGGTTGTTGCCAGGCCACGTTGCTTACTAATACCATAGATCATGAATAATAAATAGATCTTGCATCCATACGGGGGTTGTGTGCCGGAAAAAAAGGTGTTCGCAAAAATAGTACATGATCGCGCCACGAGGTAGCGCTAGGGAGAAAGCATTGTAAGCATTGGTGTTTCCAACCAGCTTCCTTCGTTTCCCCAATAGATAGCGCCAAAAAAGTCGAATTTCCAGTGGAACAAAATATTGCATTGGATCGGAGTTCTATTAGGTTATCCAAATACAATGCTAATACTTTCTTGTTTGAGAGTGTTATCACTC
>JAGFPH010002779.1:156677-168051 GCA_018207615.1 Philaenus spumarius
ATATTTTCAAAATGGCGGCCTTTTAAAATTTTTAATGTCAAATATCTCAAAAACCGAAAACAGTGCCTGTCATCCACGTTTCTCTGGCCCTACTGCGCATGCGTGAAAATCTAGGTAATCGCTCACACCACCATCTTACCTCAATCCGAGTGCCTCTGCTCTAATCAATCTTAATTTCCATAAAAATATCAGAGCATTCAATAATCTATTCGGATTTGCTTCGCCGCTAGCAGCCGACCGAAGAAGGGAGCATTTTGCGAAGCCCTCTAGTTAGTCGTTCTTTAAATCATGCTGATTCATTTTAACGTTTATTATAACCCCTATGTCGTAAACTTAATTGATTTATACATTTAACCCTTGAGTGAGTGCACCCTTATTCATAAGACAATTGCGAGCTCCGTGAGTAAAAATAGCCCCAGCAAACAACTTTTTAAATCTAGGTAAAATTAGTTTAAAAATTAAAGCACCTAACAATCTCTTTTTACATCTTGTAGAGTTAATTCTTGTTTGAATTTTGTAATTATTTGGTAAAATTTACTTTTTTTACAATCTTCTAATTAATAATGCGACACGTATCATTAAAAAGAAACTCTCTTTTATAATGAAATTTGCAAACGTCGTTTCAGACAAAAACTAGGAAACAAATAATTTCCTGTTCAACCTTGTAGTCTCTTGCTGTTTTGGATATTTTACTGGTAATTTTTAAAAGGGCGGGGTGTTAAACGTACCCCAGCAGAATTTAAAGGAACTGTACTGCTGACAGAAACGAGTAAAACAGAAAACAAGTCAAGCAGGTGAGTCATAAAACTCTAGGAAGGTACTGAGCATGACTTCTGGGTTGCCACACCTCTTTTATTTGTATTACAAAATTTACCTACCTGGGGGTTAAAATACACCTCCCGTGCTCACTTAAGTGTTAATATGATTTATCATCTTACCTTTGACGTTATGATTATATTTATTCAAAATAAAATACAAAACAAAATGTGTGGAAGAGGAAGGGGATTGACGTCTTAGTCCATAGTAAAATAATAGTTTAGCCCATAATAAAATGAAAATCTACATTGCTAAACAGCCAATGTAGTTAATGTAGCCAAAGCCAATGTTATCATTATAAATGATAACAGCCTATTAGTCTTATACGGTCTTAACAGTGTTTAGTCCGATAGGGAAATGCTACCATGGAGTGGGTCTACTTCTCCATCTGCTATACTTAAAATGTAGCATAAATACAGCTTGCAGCAGTCACGTTTAACATTATTTGACGTAGTGTAAATAGTTTGAACTGGAGTGTGGTGGTAGAGTAGGGGAAGCGCCAAACTATTTCCTACGAAGGGTGGGAGCTGTGTGCGTGTCAGAATAGCCAATCGATTTCAATTACTATCAAATTTTTAAATAATAAATTAAAAAGTATCCAATCAATTATCTAATTTCGTTCGAAATAATACAATTATTTATCCGAAGCAGAAATTGACGCGTGTAAATGATGCAATCACATGCTACAGTGGAAGCCACAGGCAGCGATCTTGTCAAATTGATACTGAGCGATAATTTATTTAACGAATAATCAAACTCCGATACATTTAATATCATGAAACTGTTTGCTTGCTTTAATTAAAAAGCCCTATCACAACTAGGGACGGTTAATTAAAGCACTGGGGATGTTTGACAGAGGTGTAACTGTTTGGAAAACGTATTTCCGAATCATGTTTAAATCTACTTTTTATATATATAAAAAATCCCTTTTGGCCTGTCCTACAGACCCCGGTGGATTGTAAAGTTTGTAATAAGCTAAGCAGTAAACAAATGTATTCAGTCTTTGTGCGAATGGTTGAAATTAGACAAAATATTTTGGCAATACGTAGAATATTTATAGCTATTTTGAAAGCTATATTGAATGTGTCTACTAAGAGAGTAAAGACTTGTTATTCTGCGACATCAATTTGATCACCCCTTGCAGTAAACAAATTGAATTAAACAAATTTCAGACAAACGCTTTACATAATATTTAGAACATTTATAATAAATAAATTATATGGAATTGAAACTAATAAGGGAGTTGTGAATTTTGTTGACCTACAACTAATTCCAATTTTAACCCCCTTTTCCCAAGGGTTGCTTTTATAAAAACATGTTTCATACAACAGTTTTTGTATATGATTTACAGCAATTTCGGATGGTCTTGATTTGTGTGTACTTACGAAGTAAACAATATTTTTGTTTAGCGATCTCATTTTGGTTAACTCTTCCGTAAATTGTGAATTTTTTATCCTTAAGGGTCTGCTCCAGTAAACGAGAAAGCAACGGGAAACGCACTTCCGGTATCACTGTATCCCTATCTAAACAGTGCAATTTCTTGCTGCTGAACGCTTTGACATTGCCTCATTTCAAACCATTTTATAAGTCTATCTTTTGTAATTGAGTGTTGAAAAAAAAAACTGAATATTCTTTATAAAATTTCGGATTCGGCTTGCAAATTATTTTTCATTATTAATTTTGTATTGTGTTAGGGAAAAAATTCAAACTTTGAACTTACAAAATGTCAGTTACTTGACAAATGAAAGAATTTTAAAAAAAATGTAGGCTAAATTGCAAGACGGATGCGTATTATGACTGTGCTTAAAATGAGATAACAAACAAATGTGTGTGTTGCAAAAAATTTTATGATAAAAAGTAAACGAAATAAATGGTTTGAAATTTAACATTGCTCTTATGGGATAAAAATACATTTTATTTTTATTGAGAGCTACTTGTTCCCCCTTTTGAGCTATAAAGGGTGTTATTTAAAAAAAAAACCTTTCAAACAATCTACTTTTAGGAAGTATAATTACTCTAAACGGATGCAATATTTTTCATATTAAGAGAGCTACTAGGATTTTTCAGTTTTTCAATACACCTTCTTTACTTATATCACCTTGCTCCGATTTTGCCTATTTTAACTCCTGTAAAAGCTAGTGTACGTACGAGCGTGGAGTAACATTTAAAGAAGAAATAAATATTAGTTTAACTTAATAATATAACAGCTGATTTCACCCATCATCTGTAATACGCCAACAAAACCTAGCGTAGATTAGCCTATACTTTGGGGTTATGTTTACAACTTCGATCAATAATATAGCCTACATTAATCTAAACCATACCACTAAACCATATTCTAATATAGCCTAAACTTCTAAATCATTTGATCTATCAATATAAAATAAAAGGCAGTTAAAAAATTATATTTTTATCTTTCTTTAAATATGTATAATAAGATACATAAACACAAAATCTTAACAAATATTCCTACAGTTTTATAGTCCTTATAATTGTACACATTTACCGAGTTAAAAATCCCCGTCTGCATAGTTAGGTAGGCCTAGATAAAGTCTGTTGTTTAAATAGTATTTTGTATAAATGATGTATTTCTGACGTGTATCTAATTAATTCACCTGTGATTTTTCACGGAGATTTACTAGTAAAATAACAAAACCGACCCAATTTTCCACCTCTATATTGTATGTAAAATCCATAAATTCCATATATATAAAAGTCTAGAAACTATTGTATACATAAACATTCAAATCCATACGTACAAATTATTGATGTTAGTTTTTAAAAAGAAATAGGTATATTTTTTGATAAGGCAACGTGAATCTAATATAGAGGGTTCAAATATGCAACACCCATACACGTGGGACTGATATCTCATCAGGTTGATGTCAAACGCTCGGGTATTTAATTAGAGCGCGTTAACCATTCAATTTCCCGGAATCCATTGCTTATTTTAACCGAGTAAATACGAGCACTGATGCTACGGCGCGGCGTTAAATATGCAATCATGTTAACAGATGGGACAGTGCGAGTAGGAGCCTCGGGCAGGTGTCGCGGTAAGTACAAATTGATCCTGAATACAATTAAGGAAAGTCATTTATGTCGTACATAAGATGGATAATTAAAATAAATGGGCCATTATATTGCGTAACACAAATTGACATTAGCACGCTACAATAACCAGCAAAGTTTCGATATAGTAGAGTAATTTTTACGATTTTAAATCGTGCAAATCTAGATACAATTTACATATTATTTTCTTGAATTCAACTTCTTCTCCATTACTGTTTTCGTTTAAAATATGGTACAGAATTGAATACAATTTTAATTTATATGTTGACAATATTGTTTGACAACTATTGATAACAAAAGACAACACTTTGACGAAACTGCTGATTTGCTAACTTTTATTAAACACAATGGATAAACAGTTAAAGATACATTGATAACGAACGGCGTAAGGTTAGAATACGCCATCCTTTTTTAACAAGTGGTGACAACGTAATCTTATTGTAATTGATGAAATGAATTGAATTGTTAGTTCAAACCGGGAATGTTAAGGCTTTTCTATTTTCCATGCTGTGTTTCAGTAGTTTTATTTGTTGTAAATTTATAAATTTTATGTTTAGGTTGATAATATTTATTAAGTACGCGATACATGAGTAGATTTACGAAATTAATACCAGAGACGTGTATATCACACGAAGTAATCAAATTGGATCAATTGTTTTAACGCGTTTATTAATTGTAAATATACATATTTTGTGTTTAGGTTGATGTAATTACCAATTTTCTTCGTTACTCTAATATATTTTCTTAAAATTGTTTAAAACTTTGTTAGTAATTACAACAACGTGCAATTAATCAGATAATGTGTTACATACTTTAATTATTAGTTCGATTTGAATACTTCCTTAAAATCCGTTACAGTTACCTAACTTTTTGTATGAAAATAAATAAATGGAAGGAATTAAATATAGTTTACGCATTTTTCAAACGGTCAGTAACATGCATTTTCTTAATGACAATTTCATTTCCGTTATTGATAAATATATGCATCAATATTAGGTTTCCTCTTTGGAAAGTACGAGGAAATGGTTGAATTCCTGCATTATTTTCAGTCGACGATGACCGAAGAGATTTTTAACCTCAAAGCATTTAACAGAATGACAAAAAAAATATTATTTTACAATCGTTTTCTTTCATCTATCCAAAAATAACTTTATGTTTTAATACATGTACAGTGCAACGCTGAAAGTGCTATTAAATAAAGAAACACAAGTTTGAAAGACATAAACCCAAGCACTAAGAGATACAGAAGAGTATTGTAACGCTCAGACCTTACCGAACGCGCCTTACTGAACAAGATGAACGGATATTGTAACTTTCTTTTTAAAAATGTCGTCGATTACGCTGCTGCTCCATATAAAGAGTTTCCGACGGTTTTTTCTTTTCTTCTCACGTCCGAAAGTACAGTCTTTGCCACGACATGTCATCCATTACAAACGTTGCTAGTACAATTTCTCGTGACCATGTTTGTAAGGACGACATACTTGAATTACGCGTGCAGAGATCTTCCTTTAATATTCATTTGTATCGTCACACATTTCTCAACGCCAGCTGATCTGATCTTAGTAGTGATGGACGAACCGACTTTGGTTTGACAATTTTATTGCTTCCAAGAACAAGCGGTGTATCTGGTTCAGGTTAAGCTCAGAAATGACGTATTCGATTACTGTAAAGTAAGCTGAAATATTAGACTACTTGTCATGGCAAGCAGACAAGTATTTTAGACTTTCAATTCTCTAGTAACGACTAGTTAAATTCTAGGTGTTTTCACAGAGAAGTCCATGTGCCAGGGTACCACCAGTCTGGGTTGTATATTATAGCTTCATCGTGGTCACTCGGGGGAACGAATATTGTTGTCAGAAATATGTACTGACAAGTGTTAAAGCATTCCACTGTTGAAATTTGTATTTCTCAGTTGGCGGTTGAATTTCGTCTTGTCGGTTTCAGCAAAGAGTGCAAAGGGAGTTTGACGTCTCTCTTCGTTCTGAGGCAAACATACATATTCCTACTTACAACACCTAAACACATTTACACACACGTTACTTACATTAAAACATTTCTTATAAATTCACCTTCACTTAGGACAGACAGTGTAGTAAACATTTAAAATATAAAATCCAACAAAAACAATTATTTGTCGTTTTATGTTTTACTGTTAGAGTTTTTATTTATCGGTGTTCTATTTCATTTCCAAAGTGTGTAGTAATTCGTTAGTTTTAGGTTTAGTTTTTTTCTTGATAACTGGTTTCAAGACTTGAAATAGTTTATTTCTATTGTAAATTATTGACGGTCGTAACTAATTAAGAATAATAACAATACACGTATGTTTAATTTAATAATTTCTACGTACGTTTATAAATCAACCACGTTTCAAAGACAAACGTGTTTTAATTCAGTAATATTTTTTAAATTTATTATAACTCCCAACTACTGAGTGAATCCATAAATGTTGTATTTTTTTTAAAGTTTTAAAATACAACGTTAGATAGCAGATAAATTGTAAAACATTTATTAGCGAATTACCATAGAAAAGATGAACTATTGCAGTGACCCTAATAGACACTTAGGGTCGGGACTATTAAATGAGCACCGATCATGGGGTCCCCTGAACACGTTTTGGCGTGTAATTACAAATTTTATATATACACATGTGTTCGCATTTTAACAACCGAATTTTAAGTCCAATTTGGTCCAAAATCCAACAACCGGAAGCACGTTTTTTTTTTTGACAGAAGTAACTATTTTTAAGATTTTCTGTTCGAAAATGAAACTTTTTTAGGGTTTTATCTACAAAATTAATGTAGGATATTATTCTGTACATTTTGTTTTTTAACGACCTTACAGCTCGCTTGGTTGTTCCAAAATCGATCAAAAACGTAAAATACCATAAAAGTACCCGGTTCAATAAATACATTGAACCCGGGGTAGGGGTATTTTCTGACCCGAGTTTTACACTGCCGAGTTTGTGGAACGAAGCAGCGCGCGAGTTAAAGCTGGAGGCTTGGATGCATAAAAATTCTACTAATATATCTCGTACACACAGGCAGAGCCTTCGTTAGTAGACCAATTTCTCAAATTGTTGGTTGAAACCCTAAAACATATAAATTTAATTTTGGAAATGCGCAAAACTTACGTTAGCGACCTAGCTGTGTGATCGAATTATTTATTAGTTCTAGCTCAAATTATATTACTAAGGATTACAACTTTGTGGTTGAAATGCGTTTGATTTATACACGTATGCGTTTTCTTGTCATTTAGTTTATGTTTGGGTTTTAGAACCAATAGCCTATATTATCCTGATGGTCAGTCGACGATAGCCTATAAGAATTTCCACCATTAAACAAAACAAAATTATGATTGGTTCTAGCATGCTTTGAAGTTATTATGTAACAATAGGACGTAGACAAGCGATGTTTCCGGCTCAGTGAATGATGTTCATCCACTTCATTAATCCTGGATATTTTTTGTTTTCTTATGAAAGCCAACATTACAATAGAAGAATGTTACGCAAATGTTTAACGTTTTACAGACTAATCATCGTCTACCATGAGGCCAACCCAACTCTTAGTATTTATTCCTGGATACCTCGTATCACTCGGACACAAAAGGTGGTTTCAGTTTGAATCTGTCTACTCATCTTTACTTGCAGTAGGGCCTCTGGCTACAATTTGGGAAGTAAATTTGTTATTTTCATTCCTGAAAAGAAAGTGTTGTTTAAAAATAAATAAAGAAGTGGTGACAAGAAACTTAGAAATATACTATTTTATTGATATGTTTCTTCATAGGGATTTTCTGAATTTGAAAGCTCTTTATGTGAGCATTCAAGATCGAAACACTAAACAAATTTCAAAACGTAATTCAAGTTGTGAGCTAAAAAGAGGTAAACTTGATTTTTAATGTAAATTTTCCTTTTCTAATTGTCATAGCCGATTGACTAAACGTATCTGCCTGATTATCGTAATCCTAATTCTTAAATAAACTATGCACACTTCAGCTAGAGGTAAAGTGGAAAAGTAGAACTTTGGAATATCCGACATTATGGGATAGTATGTTTGTTTTAAATGAAATTGAACAAGTATTTCTTATGACTGAATGTCACTCTTCAAGTCGAAACGTTAAAAGGTCATGCCACACCGACATCCGCCTCTACCGCCGAGGGACGGTAGCGCGCGGACGTTTTACCACAAGCCAGTCCACACCAAAAGTACCGCGCCCGCTCGCGACCATCGATGTATAAACACACTGGATCGCTTGCTGCGTGTATTGAATACGGTCCGGCCAGCCCAGCCGCTTCCCCCACCACTGGTGGGACAGTAACAACACATGAAGCATTCAAAGCTAATGCAATGTCCACAAATGTTTTAATTTATTTTGCTCAGCTTCAACAACGGCACCAAACATTATTTGTAAAATAATCATTTTAATTTCTAAACAATATTTAATTGTTATACTGTATGTAACACTTATTTTTATAGTAAACTAGTGGACCCAGCAATGCTTCGCTATTGCTTCATTTAAATTAAAGGTTATTAAAGTTATTCCATTGACTTAAGTGATCGAATTGCAAAATGGTTTTTATGCCACAAGAATATAGTACACAAATTTAGATCTATAGTTTGTAAGCCTTTATAGATAATACAGTAAACCTTTTGTTTGTTTTTACCTAATATAAAAAAACTGATAGTTGTGATGAATTGTAAAAAACCTGATTCTAAATAATTAGCCCAATTGGTTGGAAATAAATGTGTTTTGGTTCATTGTAGGCCTAACCTAAAATTATGTTCAGTTTTTGATGCAAATCAGTTGTTTTATATATATATATATATATATATATATATATATATATATATAATATGTAACATCCAATGTTTGAATTGAATTAAAATGGTAAGCATTTTTAGTTGATTTTTGTTTTTATTTACCTTAAGTTGGTCAATCTAACCTAAAAAGCTGTTGGTTTTGAAAAAATAATAAACTTATTACAAATTTGCTAGTAAAGTTGCTATGGTAATGAATGTAAACAAAAACATGTGTTACTAAGCATTTTATACGAACAGCTGATTTTGTGCGCTATGGTCTTGAGTCCATACAAAAGAGGCTGTTTAGTTTTTTCTAAATTTGAAACTTTTTCGGAAAACTTTTCAAATTTTTCTTTATATGAAAATCTAGTTCGGACTATTATGAACATTTTAAAACAAAAAAATAGCCAAATTGGTCCAGCCGTTCTCAAGTGATGCGCTTACAAAGGAACAGCAATTCCTTTTTATTATATAGATTAACAGTTTGTGTTTAAACTATTATTATTGTTGTTGGGTAAGGATAAGGAAAAGTTTAGGGAAAAATAAACTGAACCAAAACCATAATGAAAAACATGATCTGTATTAGCATTTTAAACTGCATTTTATTTACATAAAAGTATACTATACATTACACTTTAAACATTGTTAAATAAAACAAGTTAAGTAAATTTTTGACGCACTACAAGCTTTGTATATTAGCTCGCGATGTTTTGAAATGTTACAAAATTCCGTTAAAATGTATAATAATTGAATTTACTACTAGTGACTCGGCCCCTGATCGCTTCGCTCGCCAAACCCTGCGGTAACATATGGTGATGCCAATGCAAACTACAAAATCTCTAATTATGTTCATAATTTTAACATTTTTTCTATTTTTCATTTTTAACCCCTTAAATAAAATAAAGTTGGCGGCCGGAACGGTTCTCTCAGTGTAAGCTTTTTTCCAAGCCAGTTTGTGTCTTAACTGTAACATTTTGCGGGTGGCAAATTAGATTTTGAACAAAATTGTATTCTTGATTTTTTTCCGTATCTCAAACGGTATGCTCACAAAATGACCGTAAACTTAAAATTTTTAAAAAAATCGTCCAAGTTTTTGTATTTCAACCATTTATTCAACACGTTTATTCTAAACCAATTCAAAAGTGTTCCATAGTTTTTTTGTAGATAAAGGTTCAAAGAATTTATTTATTATGCCAGTTTTGCCAGTAAAAAAAATGATTGAAGTAAAATTAACAAAGTTATTACCTCAAGAAATAAGCATGTTTAGTAACGAAAGGAACATTTTTTGTAATTTTTTTCATAAAAATGTAAAAAAGTTTCGTAATTTAGTCCTAAAATAGAACTGTATAAAAATATTGATCAATTTCAAATTTCTTATTTTGAAAACACCAGTTTTTATGTTCCTACTACAAGACTGCTAACAAAACTAGGCCTGTTTTGAATAGTAATTTAGGAATACTATATCCTCTGCCCAAAAATGACATATTATTATAAAAAAGTGTAGAGGATAAATCAAAGAATAGAACTGTATACAACAACAACTTGTATCACTGTCCATCTAACACGCTGCCCACCGCGGGTCTAGCCCACCGGTGGAGGGGGAAGCTCCACGCCGGCTGGCTCGTTTCTCGAACCTTTCAGACTACTCAGCGCGCAATCCAGTGTGTTTATACATCGATGCTCGCGACAAGCTCATCTCGGCGACAACAGCGCTGTCACTTCGAATCTCGGCCACTGCTAGTAGTGAAAAAGATGTCGTCCGATGTACCTTGGTGCAACCGCGACTACCTAAGAAATAGTGTTCCGTTGGTGGAAGACGATTCTAGTAGTGACGAGGAACTGATACTTTTATACTCGGTGTCCTGCAAGAGGTCCAAGTGGGTTCACCCCATAAATGAGAAGAGGGAAACTTATGGGGAATTCCACCATCTTGTATCAGAGTTGGAGCTTGACGAAGCAAGGTTTAAAACTTACTTCAGACTGAACCCAGAACAGTTCAATGAAGTGTTGTCACTAGTTGAAGAAGACATAAAGGCGCGACAAGGGAGATGGCGATGGCCTTGGCCGTTCGAGGCGCACCCCTGCGCATGCGCAAGACCACACTCACTCCTCGGTAGTTTAAAAAAATCGCTCAGCAAGTGGTAGCGGCGGACAGTACCGCGCGCCCGCGGGCGCGCGGTAGCTCTGTGTGACCTGTTCCATTTGTTAACACGGTGAGCGATTTTTCAAACTTCGCGTCCGCCGCGGGAGCGAGCTCGGTGTGGCATGGCCTTAACTAGTCCCCAATAATTAGTGTTCCTACTTCTATTAAAAATAATTAGTATTTGATCATATAGAGTGTAAAATTTACAATAACTGCTTTAATATCATGCACTCTGTTTAAGGTCAGATCCGTGACGCAGTTTGGCTACAAGGTGTCATAATTTATTAACATATACAGTAATAATTTTAAAATATTTAGCACAAATTTATGTGTTTTGATAGGCATGTGACGTATAGTATACAATTTTCTTTAGGTTTTTTTTTTTAAACTTTAAAACTGCTCCAAAGTTTTTTTTCTAAAACTGATTTTCTAGGGTTTTTTTATTATTAGGATTGTATGTATACATTTTGAAAAGTACATAAAGGCATTAGAAGTAGAGGGTTTCGTGAATTAAAAATTTCTGAAACTAAACAAATATAAATATAATTAT
>JAGFPH010002779.1:168151-178953 GCA_018207615.1 Philaenus spumarius
GGGTTTGGGGATCAAAGTTATTAAATCACGATTTCTTCAAAACTACCAAACGGATTGGAATTAAATTTGGTATGTAGCTTCCTCTAGGGCCATAGGTGCTCACTAAGAAAGGTTATACAAATTTCGAAATTTTAGGAGGGGTTTGGGGGGATCAAAGTTACTAAAATCATAATTTCAGATCTTTTATTATTATGACAATAGTGCTTTTATTATTTAAGATATATATATATATAAAAGTCAAATACCATTCACTGACTGAACACTTAAAAAGAATACAATTACGTTAAAAAGACTGAAAATACCAACCACCACGGGCAACGCCGTACGGGTCAGCTAGTATATCATATATATACAATTTAATGACACCACAAAATGTGTATTGTGGACCATGATCGGTGCTCATTGACAGCTACCGACCTTAGGTCTCACCATAAGCGTCACTGCAATAGCTCTTCGCTAATAATAACGATACGAATCTTAACTGAACATACAAGTATTACAATCTAAAACAGAATTAGATGGATTTCCAATGTTTATGAACCTGCAAAAAATCTACAAAATATAAAGGATATGTGACCAGATTGTCTTTTTTTAAGGCCTGATAACTTATGTCGTTCAAATTGTTTTTAGAGGATTTTAATTATAGGCCGAGCAACTGCCAGGAAAAATCTGGGGGGAAATAGTCGGCAAGAATAAAATTGTGCCTGGACTTCATATAATGCAAACGCCGCCAAATCCATGTCGTTGCGATTATACAATCTATTAACTAACGACAGATTACGATGATCATAAAGGACTGTTTTTATAAGTGTAGGTGCGTGTGGATGATATTGAAAAACAATTAAAGGCAAACAAAATTAATTATGAACGATAGAGCTGTTAAGGGTTTGGACTTAAGGTTTTGAGAAATGTTAAACTTTTAGATAAAATATGTTTTTTTGAACTAAACTACCTTGTTGGAATTTGAAACACCACGATGTAAGGAAAATTAGAAATTCGTAAATTATTTTATTAATCTTGTGTTGTTAAAACAGAGTTTTAAATTGTGATTGTGAGATAGAAAATTACAAAAATAAACAGGGTTAAGTTTGGCATCGTTATTGTTATATGTGGAGAATCGTAGAAATAAGGCGCAGACGCTGCAGATAATGTTTGAGAATTCTTTGCTGTTGTTGTGGAAACAAAGGATTAGTGGATTGAGAGAGGAAATGAAATCGCGATCTAATAAAGTAGAAGCGTATGGCAGCCCAGATGTACAATTTAAAGAAACGCAGAGTAAGTAGAAGCTGCAGTTTTTTCTAGAAAAACCAACAAAGCTGAGGAGAGTTACTGTATAGGGTACAAGAGTGTGATGGCCAGTCTTTGTAAACATATTTATTTAGGAATGAGTGATGATTTAGACGCAAGCACAGCCTTTGATGACTACTACTGCGGTCATCGTAAGGCTGCCAACGGTGTTGGAAAGTGATTGTATTTGCTCCAGTTAGGCCGCTTTACTGCGAGGGAATTTAAAAATTAAAACTAATCATAAAATATTGTCTAGTGAAATCTGTTTATATTTCCATCAATTTTAAACGTACTTTTCCTTTCACAGCTTTGTCGATTACAATAAATCCAGTTCATTTACCACAAGCTACTGCATTTTATTTATTTTTTCACAGATCATTCACAACTTCAAGTTTATGCAGTTTCTTGGCTGTTCTTAACTGTTTTGGTAGTTGTTAAGATGAAATTACTTGATAAGGACACATTTAAGCCGAATTCTAGTCCGAGCTTGTAATTTGGTATTTTAAACGCTAGTCACACAGCAACAGAATTGAAAACATTTTTAGAATTTTTCAAAGAAGTTCTCGAATAAAAAAATATTGTTAAATGATGTTGCAACAATATGAGTTTTTCAAAAACTTGGTGGTTTTCCGAAAGTGAAATTCTTCATAAGAATACATAATACTAATAAACGTTAACCTCCAACTTAACTTTTTGTGTCCACTTCAATAATATCACATTTTAATTATAAATTATAATTAGGTTATGTTAAAATAAAATGCTTACTTTTTTCTAGCTGGCATAATTACCTGGGGACAAGTGATTTATTATATTACCTTAAAATAACAATATGTACATAAACGTAATGGAAAAGGATGTAAATATTCCCGTATCAAACAACTGTACTTCGGGAGTGGCCGCGTGGCACCTCCTTGCGCTCATTTAAAAACAATTTCATAATGATGTAATCATTTTATCACAAATCGGCGAATTGAAAAGTGTAGATCAATTCATTAGCTAACTTTCCCGCTGGAAGTTTGTTTGTAACCCAAAAATAAAAAAATTCCTCGCTTAGTAACTTTTCCATGTCAGTGATAATTCTAAAATATGTTCAATTATTAAAATTCGAAATACCTGTTAAAATAAAAGTTTTTTATACTGTTAGAATCCGTACTTTATGTAGATTAAGAATATCTAAGTTTTATTTTACTAAAGCTTTTCCATCGAGTTACAACAGCGAGTTAACGAAAGCGCGCACATTACTGAAATATTACCAGCTGGTTTGTGTCAGCATGGTGACGTCATAGGCGATCGATTCTGGGTCACCGTAAATTAGCAAAATGGTATAGCCCTTGTTATAGAGCCCTGGTAGCTAGCTACTTCATGTGCGTACATGATCTTTTTGTAGTATACTTGTGTTAATACTCTTGAGTAACCTTTTATTTTGTATTCTGTATTTCTGAACATTAAATTATACCTGCTTTTCCTTTAAGAACAACGTCTACTTTTCCCTGGAGGGATTGGATACGAGTGAATATTTAAACATGCCATTAAGTAAGATTTGTCCGAAGGAAGAGATGTATTCTCCTTTAGTTCGCAGCTTTTCACTGCGTACAATCTATTTAAATTGCATACAAAGTAGTTTCAGAGTGAATGTTTTATAATTTTTGCCTTCCCTTTACGATACTTTTTGTCGATACGTCTGGAGTCTACAGAATGCTCTATCCAAGAGTACGTTGTTTCTAGTGCTAAAGTAGTTTATTAGATTACTTTTCCAATTTATAAAATCCATTAAGTTGATTGTTTACTGAAACCCAGCCGATAGCAGCTGTCTCATGTCTGTTTATCTCGGGCGAATATTTAATTGTCGGTAAACAGACGCGTATGTTATTAACGCCATTTGTTCCGGAATATTTTCAGAATTGTTTAAGTAACAAAATACTCATTTACAGAGTAAATTTTTTGCTCGTTAACGTCTCTTCTTCTCATTTTGAAATTCATTATTATTATTCATAATTTATATTTCTTTGTGTTTATACATTCCACTTGAGGGAATGTGACTTAAGCAAACAATTACAAAAACATTAGTGTTCGTTTTTGTTCTTGCCTCCTTCTTTTATAATTAAATCTATTATTGTGACTTTTCTTTTGTTATTTATTACTAGGGGGCTTTGCCCCCTGCTTGCTCCGCTCGCCGGCCCTCACCCCACCTCCGATCGCTTGGCGATCTCCGGGTGGCCCCGTTCAACTTTATTTTTTCGACTTCTTAATCGACTTCATGAATTTGTGCGCCTTGAAGTTTTGCAATACGTCTTCGCTACGCAATACACGGCGCCTGGAAGTTATGCAATGGTCATCGCTACGCAAAACATGTATTTAATCTATTCGTCTCAATCTAATAGTTTGTATACTAATTATATTTAAGATTACGCTACGCACATAGCACACAAACAACAATAATATTTTACACAGTACATGCTTTGTTCGCGTTTTCTTCTTTCCTTAAGGATATCTATTATTATTATATTTTTCTTTTTTATACACATTCAATGTTGGCCACTACTACAGTGAACTAAAATTGACTTAAAACAAATAATAATAATCTTTTACATAGTCCATATTTGTTTGTTATTAGTATTTTCTACTCTTCTTAACTAACTTATTATTATTTCTTCTTCTTTTAGATAGAATTTTTTTTTCATATTTTATTGAATAATTTTGAGCAAATATTATAAAATTAATTGTAAAAAATAATAATGTTTTACAGCGTCTATTATTTGCCTTTAATTTTTGTTTACAACTTCCATTTCAAGATTAGCCGAAGTGATAAAAAATTTACCAGTTGTTATTTCATTATTTTTTGCCAGCAAACCAGATTAAAGTACTAGTGAATGGGAATGTTTAAATATGTAAAAATTCAATTTTAAATTCCTTAACTATTTAACAAATGTTAAAAAGTGCTCAAAATGCAATCTCGTCTTAAAATATTCGTAGATAATTTGAAGAATATTTGTAAAACATAGAAACTAATTGAAATAGTATACGTCATATATGACCTGGCTCTTTATAAGAAACCTTTGTGGAAAAATCGAATAAATTAGTAAATTATATATTAAAAACCTGCTCTTGAGCTGGCTAGGTGAGATTTTGTATTTAGCTGTGAATTAATTTTCCAGGAGAAAATATTCCTACAATTCCCTAAATGGGAAGTACAATAATACATTGATAAATGAATTGTATTTATAAAAAATTGCATTTTAATTAAAGTGTATTTATAATTTAAATTGAAAATGTCTATTGTGCTATTTTCAGTATCTTGACATCAAATGTTTGGATGCACCGGTAGTAAAGTTAAAGGCATGGGAACATTTTACCTTCGGAGGTTTAAATCTCGCTAGCATGAAAAGTTAGCATGGACATTTTTAAAAGGCGGTTTTTTAATTGAATTTAACCACTAAGCGCATTATCGCGTACTTAGTACGTCCATGCATTTTTTTGCTTACTGCGTGGTGTCGTTTTGCTTGAGATATGGCGTAGACCATACCATTGAGACTGAGATGCGTAGATTTTTTTTACTTAAATATGTAGTAAAATTTTTATCCAGAGTCATCTAACAACTCGTACCCTGACAGCTTGGAAGTGAGCCAACCACCGTTTGCTTTACTTCCGCCCTCCTAATTCCTTGGCCTATATAGAAGTTTAAATATGGTTGATTTATTTAACTAACACCTTTCAGGGCTAAAATAGCTATTCAAGGGTATCAAACTCAAAGGGGGTGGCGAAATTTTATTTGTGGTAGGTAACCTAAACGTTTTAGTGTTCCAAACCTTAAAAAGGAACAAAATAGAACCGGGTTCACTGTTTGTCTGCCTTTAAAGGCGTTTTTCTCCGGAACGAATAAACGTATCAACGACTCGTGACGAAGCAAATGCAAACAGATTAACAGATTATTGTATACGCTAATATTTTCACGAAAAAGACTATTAGTACACTTGGGTCGGGATAGAGTGTTCAATGTAACTGTGACCTTGGTCCCTGACGCATGCGTAGTAGGACCAGAATTTTTGAGCGAATGATAGGATGTTTACATAATAGAGATACATCTATTCGATAACTATCGGCTATACTCGGGTTTTTTATGTTGCAATAACGAATCTTACTCTCTCTTCGTGAATGTTGACGCAGTAGCCTGTATGTGCGGAATCCATGCTTAGAAGATTATATTTAATTAAAATACCTGTGATGAAAATGTGCAACACTAATCATGTAATATAGAATAAATAAATAATTATGTTACGAAACGTAAGTACAGTATATAACTATTGTGTTTACTTATGGTTGTGTTTTTGTTTTAGGTAAGTTACATTTTGGACTGTTTTGGTGCAGTTTCACTTCTGTAAGTTGTCATCCTCATTTATTTAAATGATAATAAATTAATGTTAATTTTAAAATTACTTGATTAAAGACATCAATATGAATCGTATATAAATGTTGAACCGGTTAAGATCTCATCACATTACACCTTTTAAATTTTGTGACTTTTTAGTGATGTTTTAATGAATCCAGTCCTGATATTCTTTTTTTTATACATGTTCCGTTTTTTATTGGTGTTTTTGATTAATTTATATTTGTTAGTATTTTAATTTAGGGTAGAACTAAATTGTTTTACTTACATAATGTTTTCCAGAATTTTTAAATACTAACAATACTGTAGATACTGTTAAGAAACTTATTGCGAGAAAGTTGTTCAAATCAAACAATTTGCTATCGTTAATTTATTTTATGATACGTTATATTACAAATGGTAATAATAATTATTGATACATAAAAGTTAAGAGATTTTCAAACTGTTTGTCTATAAGTTTTACTTAAGTATACCATTTATTTTAAATTAATGAACCAATTAAAATCTATATTTAAAATTATTTGTTTCAGTATTTATATACAAAATCCGATACACCCTATGCATATGTATGAAAGCGAGCAACGATCATTGCTCAATGCATATAAAAACATCAAATGTACGACTAAAAGAACAAACAAAGTTTTAAATACTAATTCAAATTTTACTCTTCTATAACTTTCTCGTAAAAACCGTTTGCATAACAATAAATTTTTCAATAGTGTGTTGATTAAATTGATTAAACTAAGTCCATATTTCGATAAAATGTTACACATTTTTCATAAATCTATATACTTGAATATAATTTATATAGGAATGTTCAAACTTTAAACATTTATAATTTGTATGAAGGATTTAACCGGTATATACAGAAGGAGATGTAAATCTGTGTTAGGTATCGCGGTAGGCGGCCAGTCGCGTCACGCCTAGGGAACACCTATAGAGGTGCAATGAGACTGTTCTGACTGTATAGCTCTGAGTTAGCTCCCGCTCAGAGAAATTGTCTGTGGGCATGAGTGTTCTCTCCCCCGAAAGACGAATCCCCAACATTGTCCCGAACTGTCGCCAAGTAAATGCGAAAGATTAAAGCGACAGAGAGCGTGCATGATCTAGAGTAAAAAGTATTAAAATGTTTTACAATTAGAAAATTGTTTTATAAAATGACCTCGTATTGCCAAACATTGTAATTTTAACGTGGCCATTATAACTGTAAAGAATTATAAACTTTTGCAGCCCATAGATAATTCATGGGTGAGGCATACAATTTTAAAATATATTTCAATGAAATTAAAACTTCTGTTCAGCAATTCCAAACAATTTCAGTTCCCACATTCCATTGCGAGGTACATATTGCAATTCTTAATCAGTTCTGCATTTAGGTTTACTAAAAGAATACCAAGTAAAAGTACGTATGTAGGCATCGACATGATCAAACTATACAGATTCTGTTAAACTATGGATTTATAAAAACACATTTATCTAGGTTGTTTACCTTTGGGTTAAGGGTCTGCTCCAGTAAACGAGAAAGCAACCGGAAACGCAACCGCTTCTCACTGTATCCCTATCTAAACAGTGCAATTTCTTGCAGCTGAACGCTTTGACATTGCCTCATTTCAAACCATTTTAAAAGTCTATCTTTTGTAATTGAGTGTTGAAAAAAAACTGAAAATTCTTTATAAAATTTCGGATCCGACTTGCAAATTATTTTTCATTATTAACTTTTTATTGTGTAAGGAAAAAAATTCAAACTTTGTACTTACAAAATGTCAATTACATAACAAAATCAAAAGCATTTAAAAAAATTTAAATTTGCAAGGCGGATGCGTATTGTGACTGTGCTTAAAATGAGACCTTGCAAACAATTGTATGATAAAAAGTAAACGAAATAAATGGTTTGAAATTTAACATTGCTCTTATGGGATAAAAATCCAAGATGGCCGCCGCTACAGCAGACCCTTAAGGTCGTGCATTGTCAGAACGAAACGGTTCCACTCAGCAATCTGCAGTTTTTACGTCGCTTTCATCCAATATTGAAGAGCCACTGTTGCAATTTTAAGGGAGTTTTTTTTTTATAAACATGTAAACCATAATTCGAAGATGCTAGAAATTTTAAATTATGAATTTTTCGTAAATAATTGGTTTATTTGCAGGGCGAAACCATTAGTTTCATATAACACCGGATAATCCTTTATCCGTTTTCATTGTGTCCGATAATCCTTGTTTTTTCGTAATTTGTTACATCTCATCAGTCATTTTCAAATGTATATTTGGTAGTTGTTACAAATAAAAACATACTGTATAAAAATTACTAAAAACAACTATTGTCCGACAGGAGAGACTGACGTAATATATTTTTAAAACAAATTTAGTTAAATAATTATGCATTATTTTCAGTTGAATTATGCCTACTTGAAACCGGAAAAACGTTGTGAAGACATTTTTATTCTGCAACATTAACTGTTGTATGTATGTGGTGAAGATCAAAGATAAGACCATTAGTAAAAACGCCAGTGCTTACTAGCGATATTCTAGTCGGGCTCGAGCGTCTTACTGATCAATAGCAAACACTCAGCCTTCTCAAAGTACTCACTGAGTTTGATGCATTTACTATTCGCAACGTAACCATTGTAACATAAATAATTGACGACTCAACATATGGAAAACCAGAATAATATTAAAATTTGTGAATTCTTTAAGTGGAACCACATTTGTATATTAAATTTAAAATAACTCTGATACATTTTTTTTCGTTAAATCTTACCTGCGTAATTAGGTCCAATTACATCAGATACTTAACTAACTCGGGTCAGAACTTCAATGTGCAATGTCCACTTTAAGAGAGAGCAGACTGTACCGTATTTCTAGTAAATAGAAAGAACATGTTCCTCCTTTCAGTTCAGTTGTAATGATTGTGCGTGTGTGATAATATGTCAGTTGGCTATGAAATCAGTCAAATTGTGTCCAACATTGTGTTGTTGTGTTGTGTTACATTGTTCTGCGCACGCGTCGATGTTTGATTTTTTGTCGGGTTTTATCACGCTTTAGGAATTTATTGTATTCGTGTTCCTTCTAAATTTGTCATTGCTTCTGTTATTCGAAAATTACAAAATCTGTACTCATTCGCACACTTAAAGACCTTTATGTAGGCCTAATATTATTTTCGTTGTATTTTTTCTTAATTTACACTACTCTAAAGACTACTTGTAAAATGCTCTTCATTTAAGGAATTGTGAATTTTACAAAAGCAAAAGTCAGGGCATTTTATGTTTCTAAAGAATATAGGAAACTTAGAGAATGTTGGTCGACGTCAGATAAATTTAAAAATAACGTGAATAATATTTTAATTTAATTGTAATTGAATAAAGACGAAAATATGTGGAAATTTTAGTGCATTTTTAAACATTATTTACAATATTTTTATTATATCAAATTTTAATCTCGGTTCAAAGTTATTTTTAGCAGCAATGTAATCTGGGCATAGAGCAGTATAAAATAGCAGTGGTCATGTATTTTTCGTGGAAAATATAAAATTATATAAGGAGTAGTTAGGTAAAAAACATTAAATTAGTAAGGCAATAGTGAGGTAAAGTATTAAATTGGTTAGGGAATAGTCAGAGAAAAGTTTAATTAGTCAGGAAAAATATTAGTTAAGTAATTGTTACAGAAAATATTAAATTAATGAAATTTTTAACTTCCCGCTACCAATAAAGGGAAGTTATTGATTTCGGTCCGATTTTCGAAAGTCGAGTTTTCATTAAATCTCCACGTTTTGAGGTCCCAGGAAGCCATTCTGACTATTCCCGCCGAGGTGTCCGACCGTGTGTGTGTGTGTGTGTGTGTGTGTGTGGATGTATGTGTGTAAATAAATTTTTGTCGTACAGTTTCTCAAAAACGAATCAACCGATTGAATTCTACGACATGTCATTCGAAAGGGTGTATCAAAACTTAGATCTGATTAGATTTGAGAGTTAATCCATCGAGCCAATCCGAAGAAATTTAAAAAAATAACCTAAATTTTTTTTGAATTGTTATGTTTTTTAAAAATAACTTTAAAGCGTGCGAAAAAATCATAATAAAACCATATATACATTTTTTGTGCTTAAAAAACTGCGTCGACTGCTTTTTTGAAAATGAAAATCGGACGACGCATTCAAAAGTTATCGTTGTTTAAAAATTCACAAATTTTCGTTTTTTGGTATTTTTTGGTATTTTTTTAACATATTTTCCAGATTTCTCAACCAATCAATATAAACCTGTACATTTTCTTTTTGTTCTTTAAAAACTGCGTAGAATGTTTTTTAAAAAATGAAAATCGAACGACGCATTCAAAAGTTATCGTTGTTTAAAAATTCACAAATTTTCGTTTTTTGGTATTTTAACAAATAAACTCATTTTTAAGCGTTTAAAATTCAAACTAAGCGGGAAGTTCTAGGGTTGGCATGCACGGTCAACCAATTTCCAGATTTTTTATTTTTATATATTACCAGTCGTCTCTGTAAAACATTTATGCATCAACTTTTTATAAGTAAATTCGTATTTTTTTAACTTTTGTTTGCAATTACTTTGGTGTGGTAACGAGTCCACATGTTAATCAATTAATAGTAAAAGGGTGATGTTTTACATCTTTGTACAGTGGTTTTAATAAATAAAACATTCTTTGTTCGGCCAGTTAATGGATATGCTTATTTAGAAATTATGTTTAATCGCAGTTTTGTTATATTTTTACAGATTGAAAAAGTGTTTTACTTTTAAAATACAAAACAAAGTTCTCGGTTAAATTAGTACTATGCAAAATGCGAGTTGTAAATACTGAACTACTTCAAATGGTAAACAGCTTAGTTTGGGTTTAAGATTTCCGAACTAAACCGTTTTCGGATATTTTAGCTGAATTTACGGTACATTCTTTAATAACATTATCTGTGCTTATTTAAGAGGATTTCACGTCAAATAACACTCTACTGGAGGATTTAAAATTTTACTTCACTACGTTGGAAACTTACGAGCATTAATCTTTTTAATATAGTTTTGAATCTACCATTAAATGAACTTTATGTTGTGTTGTAAGGTTTTCAAATTAATCCGATTAGACTTACTTAGTAAAATTCCACTGTGATTATAATTAGTTTTCACTAAC
>JAGFPH010002780.1:0-13707 GCA_018207615.1 Philaenus spumarius
GTTATAAAGTGTTCCTGTAATCTGTTAAACTGCTCCAACATTAAAAAACTATTTTATTATTTTACAAAACATTTTTGAAAACTTTATATTTTCGTACATACACAGCAGTTTGTGTTATTTTATAATTGATTAAAAATCTTTATATAAAGAAACTTTACAAAAGCAAGGATATTTTAAAACATAATAAAATGTATAGCAGATCTTTGATTTGAACATGAAAATTTACTTAACAATTAATCTGAAAAGGCATTTATTTGGAAAAAGTAAATCTTCCACCTAAATGCAATAACTATTGCGTAAAGTATGCTTAGTAGGAAGCAAGGGTAAGTTTATATTTTGAACTTATATAATATGGTGTCGGACCACTTATTTACTAAGTCGCATCCTTACTGATCCCTTTAGCTATTTTTAAATTGGTTAACGAATTAATACGGAGTTCTATTTATCAAACATCGTTTATTAAATCATCTTATATTAGTAAAGAAACTAAAGGCATTGAAAAAAACCAAACAATAATTGGTTTTGGATATTGGTGCATATTATTGGGCTGCTTCTGTTGAACATAATGAAAGTACTCAGTAGTGATCGGTTATACACTAGCGAGGAACGAATTTGCTGAATATTTTCCAGCGTGGAACGAGGTGGCCTAATATTCTCCTTCGAGGAACTAGGTTGATGGAGAATATTCAGCTACCTCGTTCATTGCTAGAGAGTATTCAGCCTCGTTCCCAGCTAGAGTATATTTAGCCTACATCATCCATAGCTGGAAAATATTCAGACTACCTCGTATTTGTGAAGTGGTTTAACCAGTCGATTATAACTATTTCGGTTGTTCTGACAATTCGCTCTCCTTATAATACAAAACCGTAGTGGTAGTTTAAACCCGATACGATGATAGCTGATAGCTGTCAACTCAACACACTCATCTCGGAATGAGCTTTTGGCAGTAATGACATTTAGGGTAGAGTATCAACCTTTTGGTTCGCTCATGAACGCCCAGTACAACTGAGCCAAAAAACCTTTCCCGTAAATCCAAGCTTGCCGGACTCCTGTAACGAATCCCAGTCCGATTAGAGTCGATCCATTCAAAATTAACTGTAAGTGTTATTGCGCCGCAACGCTGGTGTGAAATACACTTTACACTAGAGAAGAATTAACCAAAGGTACAACCGGTCACTACTGAGTACTTTCACTTCAGTCCATTGAGTTCGACAAAAGCAACCCATTGATATGTATACCAATATCCAAAACTAATTCTTTTTTTTAATCCTCTCATTTTCTTCAGCTTTGTACTAAATGATAATGTGGAATTCGTGTCAAACTCACCCTTGCTAAAACATTATCTTCCCTATGACCATGGGTCTCCCCTTCACCATTTCCCTTTACTTTTGTTTCATAACCGAGTAACTGTTCTGTAAATTTGCCGCTGCCTTGTAAAAGCCGTCATTGGTGAAACCAAGACTCAATACATTTTGTATAATTTTCTAAACATTTTGTGTTGGATTTTTCATTAAAATGGAATTCTGCCAAGTACCTAAGGTTATTATTGTAACGATATAATTTTAATTAAATTTATCGATGGGTTTTAACAAATGTTTCCCCTCGTAGTGCAGTCTTTATACGAGAGAACTAATTAATTGTGTTTTCAGTATTCGGTATTTCTTTTAACTCCTCTCCATCTATCATTATACGTATCCGTAAACATAAAATGGTGCTTTGCAATATCGTCTTCTGTGGAAACAAATACAACCTCTTAGTTTAACTTACTCGAAGCAAGCAAGTTTCTTCTTTAGTTTAAAATTTTCTTTTTCTTTAATAATGTGGATACATAAAAAACACAGCAATGATTAAATCTATCCAGCCTTTAATACAAAATAACAGAAAACAATAAAAGGATGCACTATTGATGTGCTTCTACCTAAATATGAACAATAATAGTATTTTAACAATGGATTTGTGTATATTGAACTAATAATATTTTAATTAGCTCTACAATTTCATTGTGCTGGACATCATTGTTTTCAGTTAGTATTTAAAAGAATCTGCTCTACCACATAGATTTGTACATAGGCCTACATAAGGTACATTAAATATTTATTAGTTTGAGTACTCCAAGTTGTATTCAATTATGACAACTCAGGATTTTAGCTTTAAATATATATATATACCCATACAAAAATTTCGTAATTATGTAATAGTTTCATTTACAGATTCTACTAATAAAGTTATTTAATGCATAAACGCAATAATATACAGTTTAGAACTAGCAGAATTATTGCAGATTTTTTTACAAAGTAGACAGGACCATGCTTCGAATTCAAACCAAATACCGGGGTAGTGTCTGCACAAAAATGTTTCATAATTTTTAAATAATAGTATGACATAGTAATAATTACAATCTAACCTTAGATGAAAAATAGCTTACAATAACAAGTTATAATACAGGGTGTTTCAAAAGGACTTTACAACTTTGAAAACTCATACTAATTTATTCAGAGAATCTACAGAGGTGATTGTAGTGTCAATTTGTAGGGAAACACTTCAAGTTGTTTAAAATTAAACTAAATAAGATGCTCTGTGTGGCTTCCGTTGGTGATCGTGCACACATCACATCGGTACTAATTTTTTCCCCAAACTCGCTGTAGCGCAAGACTATAACGTTAAGGTTAATCTACAGTATTCGAAAATAATAAAGTTTGAAATAAAAATGTATATAGAACAATTTTATATTTTCAACTTCCTTAAAATATATTTCTAACATGTTTAAACTACAGTTAAACAATTAGCAATTGGCTTTACCCAAATTTTTTGTTAAATGAAGTTGTTTAGGTAACAAAGTGAAACTTAATACAATTTCAATTAAAACGATTATATTTCTCATTACACAACATCATAGAAGACAAACAGAAATACAGAAACATGATAGTCCAGTCAAATTGAGTTTTTTGCATGAAATATTTGGGGTAGTTTTGGTTTCTTCCTTTCTATATGTTTTTTGGGGTGCTGAATCCGAATCTGAGGTTTGCCTACAAACTTTCGTGACGCATCATTGAAAAAAATACAAAAACACGCACAAAATCATGAGTTTTAACGCTTTTTTGCTTTTAACTCGAAAACTATCAACTTTTAGAAAATAACCTTCCTATTAAAAAAGAATGTACATACAATTTACTAAAAATTTCATTCCGTAAGTAATTTTCTCCGACGAACCGTTCGGGCTCAAGCTCTAACTAAAAATTGGCGTATTTCACCTGTCTCCCCAAAAACCCACATGTTTCACTCCAAAACTTTAATTTAACACATTAGTGAATTCCGTCCTGTTCTCTGCATATACCTTATTTAGATCGTATATGTGAAGGTACAAAAAATTTTTTTCAAAAATTAAATATAAAAATGTTTAAGTTATATGAAGTCCGAAATTTTATAAATTTAGTTACACAAAGTTGAAATTACAAAGAAAATCTAAGTAAATTTCAAAGAAAGTAATAATTATATGTATATTACATTATTATGTTAGGCATTGTCGTTTAGATAGAGGGTCCTGGCTGAGGTTCTTTGAAGGCTGTGGATCCTAGCCCAGGTTCGGGTTGTTCTATTGTAGGGACTTGTTCATCTGGAAATGAAATAGGTTGTGCGAAAATAGCAACTTTGATTCTATCTCAAGTAGAGACGAAAGTATGTTTTTTTAAAAATTCCAATAAAAACTGGGGGTGCTGATCTCATGCAAATACAAAATGGTGATTTGAAAACTCACAAGTTTAAAACTTACAACTACAAGTAATTTCTGGTACACAATCAAAAAAGGATGTATAATAACATTAGTTTTACAAGTAAAATTTTCAATTTAAAAATCAGCCGATTTGTCAAAACGACTGTAAATTTAGGTTAGGCCTACATTTTAACATGCGGTATTTTACGATTATTACCAGTAAACATAATAGAACCATTTCTTTTTAACATTCCGAAAAGTAGCAAAAACTGTTATAAGTTTAACGGGTGTATCTGTCGGTGGCATCGTAGCTCCCAAATGGATAAACCGATTTTGATTTATTTTTTTTTAATTGAAATTTGTCTTGACCGAGAGTGCTCTTAGTATAGCTATGATTTAAAAAATTCAGTTCAGCCGTTCGAGCTATACATTTTTTAAATGTATCTGTTATTTACCATGTTTATCCCAGTTGAGTTGGGAAAACAATACAATAACTTAAATTTATAATAGTTTAATTTATTTGTAACCAGCCTAGTGAAATGCTTTTTTATTTTGTTACATTTTTTTATTGTTTTATTACAAATTTACTTAGGTTTAAGAATTCATTGTAATTAAGTAGATAAAGTAACTAATATTTCCTTTTACCAGAACCACGTATTCTCATTAATTCTCAATCAAAAAAATAATTTATGGAAAGAATGAATAAACTATACGTAAATCAATAAACTGTTTAGTTCACAATTTAAATTAATTATTACGAAATGTATTGTAAGATTCGACATACCTTTCCCCATGGTGTAAGTGTCTTTTTTCTGCCTCTTCGTCGTCTATGTCAATGCTGTCTTCCGGGGGCTCGACGTTTTCATACAGCGCTTACCACGTTGTGCAGATCGCTGAGCAATGGAGGCCTACCTTCCTGTATCCACAATTGCGTTAGCAGCCTTTTTTACATTTCCAAGAAATGTGTTGGAGTATTGAGTCCGGTGCAGGGTTTAAAGAGGTTGGTACTGGCACGAGACCATTCCTTGTTTTTTTCCACCCCCACTAGATCGAGTCTCTTTGTTGCTCGTCGAGTGTGGTTTGACCTGATAACCACTGTTGCACTTGAAAGTAAACTCTCAATGAATGTCGTCGTGCTGCATCTTCAGTAGGGGGTACTGAGGCAATGTTGGTTTTATGTTTGTACTATGAAGATACATATTGCCTAAATCTCAAATAGTTCAGGCCAGTCTCATGTCTTTTTCCATAGAGAGCCATAAGAAACACGTTTCCAGATTCGGCATTCTCGTCCAGGTGTGCATGAGGGTCTTTGAAAGCATCAATGTCTGGTTGCAAGTTATTGTTCTTTTGCAGGACTTTGAAAAATTTCAGTTTCCCCTAATTAAATAAAGCAGAAGTGGTGTCACGACCACTCATCGCGTGCAGGCACAATATATGGGTTGATTGGGTTTTGCCGGTGGCAAGATTAGGATCGTAGAGTGTTTGAGACACTTTTCCTCTTCCCGGTTAAAAAAGAAAACATTCTGTATATCAGGACTACACAGGTCAATCAAAATCACCAAAAGGTCTATATCTTGCCCCACCACTGTCACATATTCATTTGAAGGACCAACAAAAGATCAGTTGTGATAATTATGATATCAGCGTCCTCCACGTGATATGAATCAGTGTTATACATTTTTTTTCATAATATTTTTCCATTAGCATAAATATCAACCGGTTCCTGTTTTTGGAGTTTGCAAGGAAACTCTCCTGCGAGGCAGAGGGTACCATCGATTCTGTAAACGATATTGCAGCAGATTGTTTTCTTTGCGCTCTTCTCAATCGTTTGGTGCTTTCACAATCTTTATCAGGGTAGCTATCGGAAATGACTACTGCATTTGATTTGTAGTTTGCCTTCACATATGATACATAGTTGCAGCACATTTCTGAATACGTCTGGGCGTGGGTGCCATTTGACCCATTGTAACAAAAACCCTTCGTCGATGACATATTTTCAAGTCCGAATGTTCGGTCGGTGGCAGCGAACAAGTACTTGGCCTTGGCTCGTGTTTGAAGGAATCGAATGGAAAGAAAAGGTGCTTTTAAACCAGACGAGCAGTTATAAAATCATTTGGGGAGGCCGGGAGTTAATAAATAAAATCAAATTACGATAAAGGCGGAATTATATTTGCAAACAAAAAATATAATATATTGTGGTTTTAAAAAGGTTTTAATTTCCACGTTTTTATTAACTTACTTTCTTGTCTTTTCAGTACATCTTTTGCAATCGATTTTAAACTAACTTCCCGATGAGCTAGAAACTTAATCATAACTCTGGTTGTCAATGCAATTTTAACTCGCATTCTTGTCTGTCTGTTTGTTCGTCTATTCGATTTGAAACTAAGTTCTCAATGAGCTAGAGATAGGATACTTTAAATATAACTCCCAACTGAAGACTAAAAAGAATAAAATATTATTGAATTAAAAATAATTTAATATACAAAGTTTTTAAAACTGTCTAAAAAGTGTACAATAATTTCTACTAGCCATGCAGATTTTACACATTTATTCTGTTTTGAAAACTTGGTAGACCTATATTAAATTTGTTTTTTAGTTTATATTATATTGTTTTATTACTTTAGATGGCTTAATAATTGAAACCAGTCATATTGTATTCAGCTTAAAAGTAGGAGGAACCAACTAAATGACAGAATTTATTAATAAATTAGAGCTTTGGAGTGGAAAAGTGGGTTTTTGCGGAGACAGCCGAAATACGCCAATTTTCAACTGGCGCTTGAGCCCGAACGGTTCGTCGGAGAAAATAACTTATGGAATGTAATTTGTAGTACATTTTATGTAAATTCTTTTTTAATAGGAAAGTTATTTACGAAAAGTTGATAGTTTTCGAGTTAAAAGCAAAAAACCACCAAAACTCATGATTTTTTACATGTTTTTGCATTTTTTTAAATGATGGATCACGAAATTGTGTAGGCAAACCTCAGAATCGGATTCAGCACCCCAAAAACATATAGAAAGAATGAAATCAAAACTACCCCAAAACTTTCCCGCCAGGGGCACTTTTATGCACACATTGACTGTGTTATGACGCAAAATAGTCTTTGTGTATTACTATTTAAAACACGTCTTCTATTGGATAAATTTACCACTTGACGCCTTCACGACCGACTGTAGTTCAAACAGAAACAAGCTAATTAATTAATATTACGTTAGTGGGCAGTAAACGGTATTTTAAAACTTTCACACCTCCATGTTCCAAGTTGGAAATGACGTTGACAATTACATCTGACAGGTGTTAATCATTTGTGTTTGAAATAGTTAGCATTTAATACCTTACCAAGTTAAATCATTGCGTGACATGTAATTGTTCTACTACATCGTAAATAGCATTGCTTTTGAAAACCATTTATATATAGATTAAGGTTTTCTATTGAAGTTTGACTTGTTTAATACAATGTCAACCTAACACATACATAATTATTAACTAAAATTGAATATTTGTAGAATGTATTGGACTGTGTTTGTAACTTTGACATGTACCACGGTGAAGTGAAAGTTTTGAAATTTCATCCGCAGACTAACTTCGGAGAAATCATATTATTCCGTCATTATACCACGGTCTAAACTGTACATTGGAAATTTTGTATGAAAACTTAATGTTTCATTACCAATAATAGAAATATTTTAATATTCCATTTGTAATTTTAATTAACTTAAAATTGCATAAATTAAGTAGTTGTAAGTACAATTAAGAAATAACAATTATTTTTAATAAATAACAATAATAACCTATTAATGTATATTGCAGATTGAAATAATAAATAAAAAAAATGGTTATCTCAAGTTTTTGGTTGTTTTACAGAAAACCTAAACAAATTTAAAATATTCTTACTGTCCATATTTTTAAACATAATATAACTGTTTACTATTTTGAAGCTAGTTAGCTATTAAACGTTTTTTTATCAACAATTTTATCAAAAGTATTAAATTAAACTGTCTCGAAGTTTTATAAAAATACTGAATTATAACATGTAGCTTACTTTACTCTGACTTTGATAACTTTATTTTTTCTAAATCTTTTCATTAGTTCCAAGTCCGTGTTGTACCACTTATATACTAAAATCTATAAATATAATTGTTAAAGTTTATTATTATAATATCTTTAGAGGAAATTATAGTCTGTACTTATAAATTACGGGTTTAGGATAATTTCCTTCTACTTATAGGAATTTCAATTATTCTGTGCTATACTACCTTATAATAAATTATAAGTAAATATGACTTATTAGGAGCGAACAGAAGGAATTGAAATTTTCAAAATAGACAATACAAATATTGTAGGTAACAAAGCATATAATAAGAAACTACATAAAGTACAGTTATGTATTTATTTGTGAATGTAATTAATACGCCATGCTTGTGTAGAGTGTCTTGAACCAAATTTCAACATGCTTTTCTAGTGGTGATAATAAGAAAACAAATGTCAATAAACGCATTTCCGGAAATTCATAGTTTTTGAATAATACGTCATTATGTTTTTAATAATATTTACTTAATATTTTGGAAATAGAAAAAATATTTACCACAATTTGGTATATTAGTTACGTAACCTTTTTACCCTTGTACAAAAGCTAGAAATGTTTTTATAGTGTAAAAATTTCGGTCATTTAAAATGTTTAATGTCAAATATCTGTGAGACCGCTAAATTAACAAAAAAAATTTTTAGAAAATAGCGGAAGTAAATTTTTGATGACAAAAATTACGGGTTTCTTATATTTTTCGTATCACAAGAATTAACCGAGCTATCGGCTAAAAGCTACAAACATAATCTCTTGGTAATTGTCTATAAAGCACTAATTTACTGTAGAAGTGAAATCTAAGATTATTCAGACTTCTTGAAAATTAAGTGATCTTCCAATTATTGGAATTTAGCTTCTAAACGTTATTCCTACAACAATGATAACTTTAGTTACAATGATATTCTGAAATTATTTTATTTTTCGAGTTTCTAAATCAAAATAGTTTTAAATTGTATACTATTTATGAACGAATTAGTTTTAAAATTAATACAAAGTTTCGAAAATCTATTTTATTTTTGTATTTGTATAGATATTTTGTTTGAATATCTCAGTAAATTGTCAATATTACACAATGGGAAAACCATACAGAACATTTCAGGGCACACAACACTCATTCCAACAAACACATACAAGTTGTATTGATGAGCTCCCATGAATTCATTGAAAACTAGGATCTAGGATTTGTTTGAATTTATTACAAAGCTTTATTTCAGCTGAATTATTGGGCGATATAAAAATAAATACGATACATGACAGTGTATGTTAGTTATGTCTAATAATTCTGAATGTTAGTTAAAGCGATACATTTAGAATGAAAAACGTACTTGTTGTGTTTATGAACTTAAATTACAATAAAATAAAATTGCTAACTTTTACCCTTAGATTTTTTGAATCACACTATTGACGGAATTAAATCATTGCTAAATTAAATTAGAATGTAAAAATTTAAGAATACGTGGATTAGAAATTAGATATTTTTCTCTTTAAAATTTGAAGAGGATTTAATCATACCGTGTATTATATTTTTACTGTTGGTTTTCCAAACAATGTAGTTGAAATACATAATATATAATACATTATTTTAATTTCATTGTATTTATTGTTACAAAATTATCTATTTATCTCTAAAGTTAGAGCACTTATTATTAGTAAAAGGGCACGCAATATTCACCAAATTAATACAGATATAATATCTAGTCAAATATTTTTTGTTTGTATATTGAATACAATTTCAACACGTTAAGAATATTGTAATAATTATAAAAATCACCTATAAATTGGTGTATGTTTTGCTTTAAAAACAAACCTAATTAAAGGGTTGAAATTAAATCGTAGGCCTACCAAATTTGTATTTATCTGACTTAAGGTCAGAAACTATCTGAATATTAAGGTCGTTTGTATAATACTGATGATAAGCGTGTGCATACATTTGAAAAACATTTTCAACTTTCATACCATTGTTTAATGTTTGTGAATTTTTATAATTTTGTATGTACAAATAATCTATACAATATATAAAAGTCAAATACGACTCACTCACCACGACTTCTCAAAAAACTACTGAACGGATTGGAACGAAATGTGGTATGTAGCTTCCTCTAGGGCAATAAGTGCTAACTAAGAAAGGTTTTCAAAAAATTCGAAATTCTAGGGGGTTTGAGGGGGGGGGGGTCAAATTTAATAAATCACGATTTCTCAAAAACTACTAAAACGGATTGGAATTGAATTTGGTATGTAGCTTCTTTTAGGGCCCTAGGTGCTCGCTAAGAAAGGTTTTCAAAAAATTTTAATTTTATGGAGGGTTTGGGGGATCAAAGTTACTAAAAATCCCCATAAGAAATACATTGTGTAATAGATTTATTGATATATTTTGTTTGTTCATATACATTTAATTTTGATTTGTCTACCCGGATCGGGCAGCTAGTGAAATATATGTTTGGGGGATCAAAGTTACTAAAAATCCCCATAAGAAATACATAGTGTAATAGATTTATTGATATATTTTGTTTGTTAATATACATTTAATTTTGATTTGTCTACCCGGATCGGGCAAGAAGTGAAACATAAGAGCAAAACTTTGAAAGTTTTAAATGAATAACCATACGTTGTATTTACCTAAAGAGAATCTAAACACTTTTACATTTAAGTATTACAAACAACTTTTATGCACTGTTACCATTAGATTTGTTTGAAATTCACTCCTCCATAAAACCATATAAATCGAGAAAGTATTCTGGAGCTGCACAAATGTATGTTGCTTTTTGTTGTGTATTATTTCACTATGATGAACTTTAGATCTCATATTTAAGTATATTACTCAAACTGTAAATTATTGGTATTAACATACAAACAATTTAATAATAAGTAGGAAAATTCAAGAAAACAATTACAAAATTTGTATCATATAGTTATAACGCTGTGGAGAAAATAGACACTTGTTTCAACAAATGTTTAAAGAATCATCTTCTAATAATATACTATCATATATATAGTTAGAAACTCTTGTAAACAGTTTTTAACACAAAATGACAATAATTATTAATATAAAAAGTCATGCACTATTTATACAAATATAAATGCAGCTTTATTTTCAAAATACAATATACTGAATCGCAAAGCTGTATGCGTAAATAAACAAACAAGTTTTCTCCCTTCCATTTGTAAACTTCCTTCGTATCTGGGACTCCATTACTTTCAAGTAATGGGAGTTATAATGAATATTACTTTTGGCAGAGTGTTTCGAATCAAGGATTATTCCTTGTGATAAATTAACAGTTTACATGTTATGAATTTCCATACAAACAGTTTACAGTTTTAAATGTAGAGAATAATTTAAACTGTTTATTTGTTAACCTAAGTATTGAACACATTCTGCAGCACGAAAATTGCTTTTTAACGTTGCATGTGACCATTGACCATGTTTCATTGACATACTCTGTTTATAGCGATAACGGCAGTTCGCTCGATGAAGTAAACATTTAATTCTATGAGAGTTTGAACCAAGTAGTTCTAACATGTTTACAAATAAACATTTTAAATTAGAGATGGGTTCTAATGGAAGTTAACATTCAAGATAGTAAAGTTAGAAAATAAATAACTCTAAAACAAGTAAGATTACGTCTCCGGAAACAAGAAAATTAAGTTCTGCAAAAATATTAATAAATTTAATGTCCTGGGAAACTTTCTTTTGGTAGCGCAGAGAGTTAATTAATGTCGTAGCTCGTCTTTTCTTGTGTGCACTTGATACAAGTAAAAGTCTTATAGTTTTCCTCAATACTCTTTTCACTTAAAAATTAGAACATACCATGTAAGCAATTCTCACAATTCATTTATTTTTAGACGTTTGCTCTTGTCAATTGAATTGAAATGAGTTATGTAAAAAAGGTTTTGCTGGCTACAAAAACTTAAAGCTTTCAAAATGTATTTTGTACAAACACATTTTTATACGCAAGGAACTATTTAGATGATGTGTACAGTAACGAATCATATGTTGAAAATGAATCTACTTGCTACATACAATATTAAACGGCAACAAGATTTTACCTGAGGAGTTTTCAGTAACAGACCTTCAAACTGAAATATAAGAATTGTTTTATTTAAACATTGATTTTGGTCCTAAAATTAAGTAAATATTTGCTAAAATATCAATAAGTAAAAAGTTTAACCAATACATCTAATAACATTTTGTTTTAAATGAATAACAATTTATTTTAACGAAAATTTAATTTAATTTAAATAAAATAACTGAAGACAATTGGTTTACACAGTACTCCTTTACTACTAAACTTTAAGCTCCACCAGTAAATTTAAATTTGCATTTAATTTAGTTGGTTGGTACTCCAGAAATCCTGAAAGAAATTAAAGATCCTAGAGATAGAAGAGTTTTATTTGACAGAAGGTCTATGTTTAATTTTTCTGTTCCGAGAATTTTGTATTCTTACAAGTCAACGAAAAGAACAATTGCATTGCTTATTTCAACCTCACAATACAGTCCAATAAATGAACCAAGCAAGAAACCTGAAACCATTGAGTTTTCAAACGCAACCAAAGAGACAGTGGCCACCAGATGTCTTGCAGTAGGAATTGAAGAAGATTAAAATAATAATTCTGAATTCCGAATAATGATTTAAGTAACAAAGTCTCAGATGGAGAAAATCACTCGCATGACGAAGTTTTGCTGCCAAAATACCCTGTAAACTTGTGAGTCCCTGGTTTTAGTGGCAGAAGTATTACCAGTTGCCATCCACAACAAATATGCTAGGTGTGGAGCTACTCGACGATGTACCAAGGCTACCACAAATTCAAGGAAGAAACATTTTACAATTATGTCCAGCAAAGATGATGAACTAGTCCAATATTTAATAATAGTGAACGCTGCTTGAAGGCACTGTGTATAGAGCACAAGGACCGTATTGTGTTTAACGCTCTAAATGAACTAAAATCAAGCAGAGCTTATAATTTTTTATTTTTCGTATATTAATTAATTATAATTTAATTATACTAATAGGTGTCTCAAGCAACGTTTGAAAATATCAGATTGTTTTCTTAGAAATGTGTTGCACATTTACAGTTTACACATTGATATTATACGTCTGCCAAACTAACTTCAATTAATATACAAATGCAGAAACTCGTAAAGGTTTCTCCGTTTTTTTTAGGTGATGTTTCTTTTTTAGTTTGAAACCAAAATATAATACACACAGTCAATCGAAATACGATGAAGGTCTAAACATAAATTATAATATTTTAGTTAGGAAGTTATGAAAAAGTCACTAAATACACCATCCATCAATATCAAGACTATAGTGCTTAATCTTAATAATCTTATAATCTCTCTGCTTGACAAGTGAAATATATCTCTTCTTTTCACACAATTCCTGAATACTTTGTTAAAAAGGGTAGAAATTTAACTACTTATTATGACAGTTACAATTAACTCAACTTCTAAAAATTTTGTTATATCTATTTCTTATGACAATATAATTTTGTAATACCATTAAAAAAATACAGATAATTTTAAAAATATATTTTACGTAGTTACACAATATTGTTCACAGTTTTTTAGCATTACTTTATGTTTAAAAGTTTAACTGTCTTATAGATATCATCAACATAGCATAAACTATAAGTATAAATAATGTATTTTACACTTTTTGTGACCAAGCGATTTTTCGTTTATAATTTTATTCATGTATATTAAAAGCGCCATAATTGAGCAGTTGTGTTGTTAAAATCTCCAAAAACAAATAGCACTACAGACATATCCATAAAACAATAAAATAAATGTATCAAAGCTTAAATGCAATTAAATTTTAAATATACTACTAAGCTGATATAATTTAATTAACACCAAAACTTATATAAATGCACATTAAACTAATAAATAGTACAGCAGCTAAGTACATAATTACAAGGTTA
>JAGFPH010002780.1:13807-77334 GCA_018207615.1 Philaenus spumarius
ATTTGTGTTTGTATTTATGATTAATTGTGTTGTACGGAGGGCAGAAGCACTGAACAGCTGATCGGAGTAAACGCGGGTACATTGACCCAGCGAAGGGAATTCAAATTAATTGAATTGAATCATAATTCGCATTTTTGCTACTTATTGTGTGTTAAAGTTATTGACAGTAATATAGGCTGCCTTTTTGTATTCAATATTATATTCAAACGTTCATTATACTATACGTTTCAAAATGAATAGAAAATATTGTTTAGCGTAAACGGGCATAGTAGAATTAAAATACATATAATCTATACAATATATAAAAGTCAAATACGACTCACTCACCACGATTTCTCAAAAAACTACTGAACGGATTGGAACGAAATGTGGTATGGAGCTTCCTCTAGAGCAATAAGTGCTAACTAAGAAAGGTTTTAAAAAAATTCGAAATTTTAGGGGGTTTGAGGGGGGTCAAATTTACTAAATCACGATTTCTCAAAAACTACTAAAACGGATTAGAATTAAATTTGGTATGTAGCTTCCTTTAGGGCCCTAGGTGCTCGCTAAGAAAGGTTTTCAAAAAAAATTTAGGGAGGGTTTGGGGATCAAAGTTACTAAAAATCCCCATAAGAAATACATAGTGAAATAGATTTATTGATATATTTTGTTTGTTCATATACATTTAATTTTGATTTGTCTAACCGGATCGGGCAGCTAGTGAAATATATGTTTGGGGGATCAAAGTTACTAAAAATCCCCATAAGAAATACATAGTGTAATAGATTTATTGATATATTTTGTTTGTTAATTAATATGCATTTAATTTTGATTTGTCTACCCGGATCGGGCAAGAAGTGAAATATACGAGCAATACTTTGAAAGATTTAAATCAATAACCATACATTGTATTTACCTAAAGAGAATCTAAACACTTTTACATTTAAGTATTACAAACAACTTTTATGCACTGTTACCACTAGATTTATTTGAAATTCTCACCTCCATAAAACCATATAAATAGAGAAAGTATTCTGGAGCTGCACAAATGTATGTTGCTTTTTGTTGTGTATTATTTTACTATGGTGCACTTTAGATCTCATATTTAAGTATATTATATACTCAAACTGTAAATTGTTGGTATTAACATACAAACAATTTAATAATAAGTAGGAACATTCAAGAAAACAATTACAAAATTTATATCATATAGTTATAACGCTGTGGAGAAAATAGACACTTGTTTCAAATTTTTTTTAAACAATCATCTTTTAATAATATACTATCGTATATATAGTTAGAAACTCTTGTAAACAGTTTTTAACACAAAGTGATAATAATTATTAATATAAAAAGTCATACACTAATTATACAAATATAAATGCAGCTTTATTTTCAAAATACAATATACTGAATGTCGCAAAGATGCATGCGTAAATAAACAAACAAGTTTTCACCCTTCCATTTGTAAACTTCCTTCGTATCTGGGACTCCATTACTTTCAAGTAATGGCAGTTATAATGAATATTACTTTTGGCAGAGTGTTTCGAATCAAGGATCATTCCTTGTGATAAATTAGCAGTTTACATGTTATGCATTTTCATGCAAACAGTTTACAGTTTTAAATGTAGAGAATAATTTGAACTGTTTATTTGTTAACCTAAGTATTGAACACATTCTGCAGCACGAAAATGGCTTTTTAATGTTTTATGTTTCATTGACATACTCTGTTTATAGCGATAACGGTAGTTCGCTCGATGAAGGAAACATTTAATTCTATGAGAGTTTGAACCAAGTAGTTCTAACTATGTTTACAAATAAACATTTTACATTAGAGATGGGTTCTAATGGAAGTTAACATCCAAGATAGTAAAGTTATAAAATAAATAACTCTAAAACAAGTAAGATTACGTCTCCGGAAACAAGAAAATTAAGTTCTGCAAAAATATTAATAAATTTAATGTCCTGGGAAACTTTCTTTTGGTGGCGCAGAGAGTTAATTAATGTCGTAGCTCGCCTTTTATTGTGTGCACTTGATACAAGTAAAAGTCTTATAGTTTTCCTCAATACTCTTTTCACTTAAAAATTAGAACATACCATGTAAGCAATTCTCCCAATTCATTTATTTTTAGACCTTTGATCCTGTCAATTGAATTGAAATGAGTTATGTAAAAAAAGGTTTTGCTGGCTACAAAAACAAAGCTTTCAAAATGTATTTTGTACAAACACATTTTTATACGCAAGGAACTATTTAGATGATATGTACAGTAACGAATCATATGTTGAAAACGAATCACTTGCTACATACAATATTAAACGGCAACAAGATTTTATCTGAGGAGTTTTCAGTAACAGATATTCAAACTGAAATATAAGAATTGTTTTATTTAAACATTGATTTTGGTCCTGAAATTAAGTAAATATTTGCTAAAATATCAATAAGTAAAAAGTTTAACCAATACATCTAATAAAATTTTGTTTTAAATGAATAACAATTTATTTTAACCAAAATTTAATTTAATTTAAATAAAATAACTAAAGACAATTGGTTTACACAGTACTCCTTTACTACTAAACTTTAAGCTCCACCAGTAAATTCAAATTTTCATTTAATTTAGTTGGTTGGTACTCCAGAAATCCTGAAAGAAATTAAAGATCATAGAGATAGAAGAGTTTTATTTGACAGAAGGTCTATGTTTAATTTTTCTGTTCCGAGAATTTTGTATTCTTACAAGTCAACGAAAAGAACAGTTGCATTGCTTATTTCAACCTCACAATACAGTCCAATAAATGAACCAAGCAAGAAACCTGAAACCATTGAGTTTTCAAACGCAACCAAAGAGACAGTGGCCACCAGATGCCTTGCAGTAGGAATTGAAGAAGATTAAAATAACAATTATGAATTCTGAATAATGATTTAAGTAACAAAGTCTCAGATGGAGAAAATCACTCGCATGACGAAGTTTTGCTGCCAAAATACATGTAAACTTGTGAGTCCCTGGTTTTAGTGGCAGAAGTATTACCAGTTGCCATCCACAACAAATATGCTAGGTGTGGAGCTACCCGACGATGTACCAAGGCTACCACAAATTCAAGGAAGAAACATTTTACAATTATGTCCAGCAAAGATGATGAACTAGTCCAATATTTAATAATAGTGAACGCTGCTTGAAGGCACTGTGTATAGAGCACGAGGACAGTTTTGTGTTTAACGCTCTAAATGAACTAAAATCAAGCAGAGCTTATAATTTTTTATTTTTCGTATATTAATTAATTATAATTTAATTATACTAATAGATGTCTCAAGCAACGTTTGAAAATATCAGATTGTTTTCTTAGAAATGTGTTACACATTTACAGTTTACACATTGATATTATATGTCTGCCAAACTAACTTCAATTAATATACAAATGCAGAAACTCGTAAAGGTTTCTCCGTTTTTTTTAGGTAATTTTGTTTTTAGTTTGAAACCAATATATAATACACACATTCAATCAAAATACGATGAAGGTCTAAACATAAATTATAATATTATAATTAGTTTGGAAGTTATGAAAAAGTCACTAAATACACCATCCATCAATATCAAGACTATAGTGCTTAATCTTAATAATCTTATAATCTCTCTGCTTGACAAGTGAAAAATATCTCTTTTTTTCACACAATTCCTGAATACTTTGTTAAAAAGGGAAGAAATTTAACTTCTTATTATGACAGTTACAATTAACTCAACTTCCAAAAATTTTGTTATATCTATTTCTTATGAAAATATAATTTTGTAAATCAATTAAAAAATACAGATAATTTTAAAAATATATTTTACGTAGTTACACAATATTGTACACAGTTTTTTGCGTTACTTTATGTTTAAAAGTTGAACTGTCTTATGGATATCATCAACATAGCATAAACTATAAGTATAAATAATGTATTTTACACGTTTCGTGACCAAGCGATTTTTCGTTTATAATTCATGTATATTAAAAGCGCCATAATTGAGCAGTTGTGTAGTTAAAATCTCCAAGAACAAATAGCACTACAGACTTATCCATAAAACAATAAAATAAATGTATCAAAGCTTAAATGTAATTAAATTTTAAATATTCTACTAAGCTGATATAATTTAACTAACACCAAAACTTATATAAATGCACCTTAAACTAATAAATAGTACAGCAGCTAAGTACATAATTACAAGGTTAAAGAAATGTAGTTAAATAACGTAATTTTTTTGCAACATGTATTTAAATTTGAATCATTACATGATTATTTTAACATGTTACATTATTTTAAATTTTACATTATAAATTATTTTACATTTAATTTTATAAATTTGTATTCTTTTACAAACAAATGTGCCTTTAACTTTGTGTCCTTAAATAATTTAATTATTAAGATGTGTTTGAAAACGGTTTCAATGAAGTTTAAACAAATATTAGTTTAGTATATTCATGAGTATTACAAGTTATAGTTAACATTCCGTACAATTTCTCTTGTAAGCGAAATTCAAAAACATACAAAGGAATATGCAATCACCAAAATATTTCCGTTGAACTTAACGCTTAAAAAAATCATATTTAACAAATTAAACGCTGCAGGATTATGTCGAATCGCCGAACAATTTATAGTCGACACGTAAAACATTTTAATCTTACGAAAATTTCTTAAATAATATGCTGACTGAGGTATTCCATTTTACCATACGTTTCCATTTTGCATGCCTGCAAACTTATTTAATATGGAAATGAAGCAAAACACACATAATATAATGTCCACATTAGCATTTATTTTTGTTTATCATATTTAAATAATTTAGGAGGATTCCAAATTACCAATTTTACCAAACAAGTTCCTTTAAACGTGTACATTATATATATTACTAATTACTGAATTTAATTTCCTTAAAAAGTGTTAAAACTTTTTTCTAATTGAACAAATATTTTGATTAAATTCAGGTTTTAAGGGTAGTTAGTATTGAAGTTATTAAACATAATGCATTTAAATTGTATCATTAGTATATTAAGATTTAATTGATTTTGTGCGTATTCCATTTTGTGCACCCATTGTCATATTTATTCTAAGTGAGCTTCCTTGTCCCAGTTGACCGCCAATAGGATCGCTTGCCTTTGTAACCAAACGGTCCCCAAGAGATTTTAAATAACCTAGATTGCATTTAACCCTCCCTTTCCTTAGTGCCAGTTACCACACAAAACGAATTGATTTAGAGCAATGCTAGATAATAGGAATTAATTAAACTCTGTTGTATTTGTTTAGTATCTATAGTTGCAGTTTTTGAAATGTATTTCACTAAGCGAATCTTTGAATGCAATTTAATTCCAGCAAAAACCAAATACAAGAATCAGACTCTTTGCAATTTGAGCACGATTTTTACCTATTTCAAAATTGTATATTCTTTTATTGGAACATTTGGAATTATTTAATCACTTTTAGAAATTTTATCTTATTTTTTTTAATTTAGCTGTTTGTCTTCTTTTAAATTAAATTGACTGCAAAAATTGTAAACTAAAATATTAATTTGAGTAATTTATACAGTATACACAAATTATTGTTATCAAACTTATTAGTTCAACAGAATTATAAATAGACAACAACGGTTTCTTTAGATTTACTAAAGTTTATTTCTTCGTATTGCTTACTTAAATTTATTGACTGTGAGTTTTTACAACATTGATTTTATTATACAATTCCTATCCATTTATAAATCATTAATCAAATTTAAATTTTGTATATTTTCGTGCCTAAATTCATATTAATATAATGTATTTGAGTTATTTTTGAAAATAGTTGTCAATAATTTGACAACTATTTTCAAAAACAACTCAAAGTGATGAAGTTATACCTATGATTGTACTGCCTAAACTATAATCTATGGTAATATTATGTTATCTCAAAAACTATTATGAGCTATTTAATCAATATAAAAGAAATAGTTTTGTATACAGTTTGTTTTATTGTTTACATATACTTAAATGAGACTTAGAAAGTACAATATAATAAGAATACGTTATTTCCTTACTAAAAATCTTTATACCATGAGTTATATTAATATTATAAATTAAAACCAGCATGGTTTGAAAAATAAAAGGTGGCGTGGTCACACCGTCTTCCTGATGTCAGGTAACCCACAAAACACGGAAATTACCCTTCAAACCAACTTAAGTAAAACTTTACTTTACAATATCGAACAGCTATTATGTTGCATTAATTTGATATATTTTCAAAACAACCTAACTGTAGAAATTTAGTTGGACCGCAAAGATTGTCAGATGGTTAAATACTTTTTCTTAAATTATATTTTATATTGAAAAACGACTGAAATGTATAAAGTTTTCCTTATTTTACGATATTTAAATTATTCCAGATAAATTGACAAGTATGTATAATAAATAAAGTGGAGGAGTATTTCAGCTACAAGGCAGGAAGGGAATAGCATTTAAGCAACACCTTCAGCAAACAATACCAACCTTTATCATTGCCATTTATAGGAACTAATTTGTTACTTGCCTGTTAACATACAGTAGTACACGTAATTATATAGTTTCTATTTTAAAAGTGTAAATGTTTGTATTATGTACACACTGTATTATAGAATAATTATAGAATAATAATTTTCACAAAATCATGGAGGTGTTTGGAGACTGCTCATTTTAGGAAAACAAAATACATTAAATTATTCTGTAGAATTTTTAAGTTGAATGAGTAATATTTGTTAATATTTTAACAATATATTATTCTTCTATAATATACTTACACAATATATTACCTAAATACTTGTTTCAGTTACTTGTCTATCACAAAACAAGATGCTATTGTTAAATCAGTTTATTTGTCTTCGTAAACGTAAATATAGTTCATAGTAATTGAGCCTAAATGAAAAAAATATAAAGAAGATTAGATTTGTATTATCTTTTGTAAAATGACTTCTATAGACTAATCAATTATGATTTAAATATTTGTGCTAAATGATACATTTCAGTTATATTAGAACAGTTATTTAAAAATATATATGAAGTACATAGCTCGTGCTGCACGCATGAAAGTAAACACTTTTATCATATATTTAACATTGATATACAATGTATCTCCTTAGTTCGTAAGTTAAAATTTTGTACACAGTGACCCAAATTTATGTTTTCGTTTTAAAAATTTAACAGAATGTCATTTAAGTAAGCTGCCTAACTTAGAAAAACAATTTCGCAAGCCAAAAAAAATGAAATAATTTTAAATTAATTTCCCGCAAAGGTATCGTTTTCCAGATATTTGAAAAATTACTTGTTTTTATTAATTTGTTATTCTTGCAGAACCATTTACCGATTGAGTGAACATGACACGTAGTAAGATACAGATTTTTCTTAAACCTGTCATGGAATTTAATTGGTTGTTTTTGTTAAATGAGATCAAATTAAGAACCTAGACACGTCTAACGCTATTAGAAGAAACTTTAAATTGTACCATTGTGTATGCTTCTTATTTATTTTGTAAGAAATAAGTCGAATGACTAAATTTCTAAGCCATTCCGGAAAAATTTATTTTTTATCTTAGCCTTACATAATCATTGTAAGACATTTGTCAGCTTACTTACAGGAAAGTTGGTATATTAAATAAATATTATATCCATTGTAACTTACAGTAATTGAGGTTAAACGTTGTTTTAGTAAAATGAAGCATTAGACAGATGATATTTGAAAGGCGAGAAATGTTAATAAAAATATTGAAAACTTTAAGAACTTTAAACTTTTTATGATCCCTATTTTATTTTTAGCCTATAACCTTAAAGTCTGCCTAAATTTAAAAATCCAAAGCTAATACAAAAAACAGAATCGTATTGTTTAAAGACCTTAAATAAATATACAATTTTAAATATATTAATAATTTTGTATAATAATATAATTATTATAACGTTTAAAAACTTGAACATATGCAACGGAGCCTTAAATAAATGCGATGATGAGCTGTGTCTTAAAAATATTCGAGGAGATGCGACGGAGCCTTAAATAATTGTGGATATGTGACGGAGCCTTAAATAAATGAAGGAATGAAACTGTGTCTTAAATATTTGCTTATATTCTACGTAGCCTTAAATATTTGTTGAACAGCGATGGTGCCTTAAATAATTTCGGCGACGCGACGGAGCAATAAAATTAAAGAGTGTCCGTGAGATGACGATGGCGGTGAGCCGAGTTTAATCATTGTTCTCCATGCAAATAGAGTTTGTCCGTGGGATGACGATGGCGAGTTCGATGTTTCTTCATGCAAAAAAGTGCCAACGCACCTAAAGAAGTTTTCAGTTCAAAAATTAGCCATTGTATCCAAGTTTGTCAATACAATTAAAAATCCCAGCAATCACCAACAAATATTAAATTGTAAGACATAGAGTGTATCCCATAAAAATGATGTCCAAGAACGTTAATTCAAATTATTGAAGAACAATTAAAAACAGATCTTGAACTACCAGCCTTATTTCCCCTGGATCATACTTTATGACACGTCAGTCAGTATCCAATATAAGTTCAGGTAATTATAATTAGTTATTTTATTACACATTCCTGACATAGCAGCCCTCTTTGGACCACACCGCATCGAGCCCAATGCTTTAAAAAAATAAAGGTTTAAATGTTTGTGTGTTTGTTTAATTATTCTAAATCTAATCACGACCTTGGAAGTTTGGAGTAAATCTACGAAACATATTATTGGGAAACAAAGCAGTGGCTATGGTATTGCATTATCCAATAAAATAACAATTATAACGTACTTAACTATAGCGATAGGTTACGAATCATTTCATTTTATCCGGTAGTTGTTTGTTGAAAATTTTCTCATGTATAAAAGCGAAGCCTATATTTATCAACTTTAAATGTTTTTTGATACTTTATTTCCCTCTAGTAACATAAAATATGTTTCTCTCTACATCAGAGTGTGCGATATGTTATTGAATAAAGGAAACTTCGGTTTTATTGGAAGTTCTGCCAGAGACAATAACGCACAATATATCTACTACATACACTTCACGTATATAACATATAGCAATATATATTGAACTTGTGCAAGTCATTTCTTTTCTGATATAACGAGTTATATTTGTTTAGCGAGTTAGCAACGTTACATAGTTACTTCAGAAAGCAAAAATAAACAGTAAAATTAAATGAATTATATTGTAGGTTAATATAAAATTACCAAAAGCATTACTTAAACTGGATTGCAAGTAGTAGTTCAACAATGTATTTATGTATTTCCTTAATTTGTTTTTTGTATGCCGTGTTACTAAGTTGTATAAATATTCGACTTTAATTGAATTAATGTACCATATATTTGTCAAACAATAGTTCTGTTTTCGTTTTGATGTCCACGTTCGTCCCCAATCATGTTCAGTGCGTCAGCAGTAATTGTTGCAGCAACTGCTTCAAACCCGTTTCGTAAGTCGGGTAGGTAAACTGGTAGTGGAAGCACATAATTATGACTTTTTATGAACCCCAAAAAGAAAAATCCAATGGCGTCAGTTTTTGTTTTGTTTTGTTTGTTTTGTTTTAGAGGATAGAATGCTCTTACGTAGACATCTTGGCCAAGAGAAGGTACTGTGGGACTCGATCCGCTGCTGCGCGGTCCCACTACATACTAAACCACCCCCTCTCCCCAAAATGCTCACAGGGGAGGTGTAAAAGCTTCTAGGGAATATCCCTAATGGCTGTAAGAGTCAATCTGAAACACTACGGAAAATCATGGTTAATGGTACGGCGGTGGCGGCATGAAGATTGAGACCAGCCATCAACGGAATTTCAAGATCCATACCTAAAACATCACTGGCGTGCTGGGGGTCCCGGAGCTCCGATGAAGGCACGATCCCAAGAAAGAGTGAAGAAGACGGGCTGAAACAGATGATTGCCAGTGAGACAATCATTCCCCGAGATCGGGCCGGCAGCCGAACACCATGACCCGTCCCTAAACATCACTGGCAGAGGGATCCTGGAGCTATGATGAAGGCCCGTCTCGAGTTAAGAAGTGAAGAGCTGACTGACACATATAGAACAATAAATTAGCGCTGAAATAAATCGCTTTCCGCAACCCAACCGACAGTCGGACTGAGGGAGACTGGAAAAGAGAGTCTGCCGGCGTTGTGTTGTGATCGTCCGTCAAAGAAATGCGGATTGGTTTGGATGAATTCGCTGCCCGCAGTAACCGACATCAGGAACCAGGAAATCTCCCCAATGAAGGCGTCTGCCAGCGTCGATGAGTGCACGTCCGTTAGTCGTGTTCGATGTGAAGAGCTCATCTTGATAACCAGCTTCGGAACTTCAAAGCCCGTCCAAAACCTCACTGGATGTTTCTCGAGAAGCTCAAAAGAAGGCACTACCCCTAGTCCTGCTTGTGTAGTCGTCCGTGTCCTGAAGTGAAGTGTACCATGGCGTCAGATCGGGTGAACGTGGAGGCCACGCAAAACAAGCTTTGTCATACGGCCCCTTGCGGCCAATCGGCTACAATGTCGTTTGACCAATCGCGAACTGAGTTATACCAGTGAGGAGGCGCAATCCTTGCTGCAACATAATGATCTGTATAGCTTTCTCCAATTGAGGAAATAGCCTTAGTTGCAGCTCATCAAGAAGCAACTCCAGTTACCATTGCTTCAGCAAAAAAAGAAAGGCCCATAATTCCCAGGTTATGATTAAAAAAACATTAAATTTAGATGGGTTTTGCTGCAACTGTACCAACTCATGGGGAATAGCTCACTCCCAGATGAGCATATTATTAGTGTCCAGATGTTCGTTTAGGTGATATATCGATCCATCATTGAAGATGACACGATCCACAAAATGTCCATCGTCATACAGCAACATTTAGTTTGCAAAGTTAGCCAGTAAACCGTCGTAAGGGTGCGTTCACAAAGAAAGCTGGTAGCTAGCGCTTGCTAACAAGCGCTGGCCGGCGCAGACCGGCGCGAGAAAAAGTTTTCATTGTATCAAGTTAGTGCGTTCAGAGACAACGCTTGTTCCGACTTGCAAGCGCCTGCTACAAGCGCTGACCGTCAAGCAAGAACTTTTGATACTTGTTTTCCGGCGCTGGTAGCAGCAATGAATACTAAGTTTTCTGTATTCATTGGTAGCAGTCAAATCGCTGACAACTCGCAGTGAACATGGATGTCGATGAATTGATTTCTCAAGTATTTAGAAAAGGATCAATTTGGGACAAACGGATTTCAATTTAAATTTTCTTTAGGATATAATTCAATGTGCTCAACTCAATTCTCATATAAGAAAAAAACCTTACGTTGTCCAATTTTAATTGACGAAACAGATGGTGGTATTCACCAAATCTTCCTCTTCCGCGGTTAATTTCATGTAATACGATTCTCTTTCGGCGCACTTTCAAATCTACATTTTCAAACAAAAATAATTCTTCATCACTTGATGGAGACATTCTCGGAATGAAAGTTGCAAGCTTTTGTTGTGAACACCCAAAACTATTCACAAGCGCTTGCAATCGCTTGGAGCAAGCGCCTAGAAACAAGTAACTTGTAACCAGCTTTCTTTGTGAACGCACCCTATGTTTGCTATTGAACTTGTAACAACTTCAAACGGTAAGGACGTATGTGTTCTTAAAACACTCCACAAAGTCATCACTGGAATTTCTAATTCGCGACTAGCCTTCCGAGCTCATTTCTTGGGGCTAAGCGTGACAGGCTCTCTCACTAGTTAAAAACGTTCTTTAGTAACTCTTGATAATCCCGTACTTTGCCCTTTGTCGGTGTCTTCAAACTAATGATACCATCTTCGGATGTTATTATCAGTTGGTGGATTTCATATGATCTTAATACGGAATGGTCGTTGCACTGTAACAACAGAATCAGTCCTTACAAATTGCAAAACGTAAAAAGCTTTCTGTTCTCTTTGCTACTAGCGATTTATAACGGAAGATAGAGGAAACAGCGCATGCGCAAGAGAACAGGAATACCAACAAAACTGTTTGAAATTATCTTTAATTCGATGCATTATTTATAATTGTAAGTCAAATGTAATAAACACTACATATCCTCAAAATTACGATATTAATTTTAAACCCTCGTGTATAGATGTTTCATTTTATACTACAGTCAATACCAAGACCCAAATGGGACACACTACATCTCCTAACCTTGTTTTGTTATAAGAAATAAAGTTGGCTTTCTCTGGATTTATTAGTAAGTTGTTTCCTATAAAGTCTAAATGGATTGGACGAAAACTCTAATATTTGTGTCGTCTTCACATTCAAATTAAATATTAATATTTAAATATGCTAACTTCTAGTTACCTGTTTTTAAGTCTAGAAAAACAACAACAGATTTTAAATTACAATAAGTGCAAGTCAACATTGTAATTTAAGAATTACTCTTTTAAATTTCGCTACGAGTACAAAACCAGTTTCCACAAGAATGTTTCAATTTGAATTACCTAACCGATGTATTTTCTAAAAGCACAATATTCATTTTGATCCAAAAATCTACTACAATGTTTTAAATTATGTTGTTAGTTTTTATTGTGAGTTATTTAAATAAATAATTTCAAACAGTATATCTACTTAAAATAAAGTAGTATCTACTAGATTCAGTATGTTTCTAGTATACTATGAATCGTTATATCTATAATTAATGGAATATCATTAAAGGATGTATACAATTTATTAAATCAATTGCAGTATGTTTACTTGTTTGGTAATGTATTTTTTACTTACCATATCTTTACAATAATTTGATTAATGTAACAACAGCTCAGTCCTCGATAGCTACTCTGCAAAACCAGCGTAAGAATGCAATTTGCACAAATTACCATCATAAATCAAAACTTAAGGACAACTGCAATTGTCTTCAATGTGTTTGCTGCTCTGTGTTTGGCGTTTCTCCACGTTTACTTTGGCAGTTTGACAACTTTGCTGACCACTGTCTAAAATAAGATAAAACATCTGTTTTTCATTCTGACATATGAAATGTGTTTTAATGTAAATTTTTACCTCTGATTTCCCTTTCGAATAAAGTAATTTAAACATCCATACAAAGTTCTTTAAATTTCAAATGAGTTATTTAAAAAGCCCCTCAAAAGCTGTTATACTAAATAGTCTACCTTAAAGACCTTAGTCTAATTTAAACGGTGTAATATAATTTACTATTGCAATGTACGTTATGTAATTGCAGTCTAATTTATGCAATTACTTCAGAGTTTAATGTTATTGATTGGGACTATATGGTATCAAATTGGATTTAAGTATCAATTCAAACTTATTTTGGAATATTTAACGGTTATTCTAAAAAATAACATAATTAGTAATGTGCTATAGCTTAGTAGAAATGATAATGTAATAATTTAAAACTTAGACGTTTAAAGAATGTATGTATATTATATTCATATTACATCGGCAGCAAGTAAATACTAATAATCAGTCTGCAAACTGTACTTTATAGTGTTCACTTGACTGAGCGTGTATTTAATATGATTTTTAATGAATTTACATGGTTTAATTTATACTTTGGTCAGGTAAACATATAGTATATTTTGCAAATAATAGTTTTAGCAATGTTTATTCTCAATAATACTATATTTGGGTTTGTCTCGGTAGCAGAGCTTATAGCAATTTTATTTTATTTTAAGTACACGTCCGTTAGTCGTGTTCGATGTGAAGAGCTCCTCTTGATAACCAACCTCGGAACTTCAAAGCCCGTCCAAAACCTCACTGGATGTCTCTCGAGAAGCTCAAAAGAAGGCACTACCCCTAGTCCTGCTTGAGTAGTCGTCCGTGTCCTGAAGTGAAGTGTACCATGGCGTCAGATCGGGTGAACGTGGAGGCCACGCAAAACAAGCTTTGTCATACGGCCCCTTGCGGCCAAAAGGCTACAATGTCGTTTAACCAATCGCGAACTGAGTTATACCAGTGAGGAGGCGCACCCCCTGGCTGCCACATAACGATCTGTGTAGCTTTTTCCAATTGATGAAATAGCCACAGTTGTAGCTCATCAAGAAGAAACTCCAGTTACCATTACTTCAACAAAAAAAGAAAGCCCCATAATACCCAGGATATGACAAAAAAAAACTTAAATTGAGATGGGTTTTGCTGCAACTGTACCAACTCATGGGGATTAGCTCACTCCCAGAAGAGCACATTATTAGTGTCCATAAGATATGTCGATTCATCATTGAAGATGACACGATCCACAAAACGTCCATCGTCATGCAGCAACATTTCGTTTGCAAAGTTAGCCAGTAAACCGTAGTATGAACTTGTTAGTTAGCTATTGAACTTGTAACAACTTCAAACGGTAAGGACGTATGTGTTCTAAAAACACTCCACAAAGTCATCACTGGAATTTCTAAATCGCGAATAGCCTTCCGAGCTCATTTCTTGGGGCTAAGCGTGACAGGCTCTCTCACTAGTTAAAAACGTTCTTTAGTAACTCTTGGCAATCCCGCACATTTCCCCTTGTCGGTGTCTTCAAACTAATGATACCATCTTCGGATGTTATTATCAGTTGGTGGATTACATATGAACCTAATACGGAATGTTGAAATTATCTTTCATTCGATGCATTATTTATAATTGCAAGTCAAATGTAATAAACACTACATATCCTCAAAACTACGATATTAATTTTAAAACCCTTGTGTATAGATGTTTTATTTTATACTACAGTCAATTACAAGACCCAAATAGGACACACTACATCTCCTAACCTTGTTTTGTTATAAAAAATAAAGTTGACTTTCTCTATATTTATAAGCAAGTTGTTTTCTATAAAGTCTAAATGGATTGGACGAAAACTGTAATATTTGTGTCGTCTTCACATTCAAATTAAATATAAATATTTAAATATGCTAACTTCTAGTTACCTGTTTTTAAGTCTAGAAAAACAACAACAGATTTTAAATTACAATAAGTGCAAGTCAAAATTGTAATTTAAGAATTACACTTTCAAATTTCTCAACGTGTTCAAAACCAGTTTCCCCAAGAATGTTTTAATTTGACTAACCTAACCAATATAATTTATAAAATCACAATATTCATTTTGATCCAAAAATCTATTACTACTTTGCTTTAAAGTAATTATATTGTTAGTGTTTATGTGAATGATTTAAATAAATAATTTTAAACAGTATATCTCCTTAAAATAAAATAAAATTGCTATTAGCTCTGCTACCCAGGCAAACCCAAATATAGTATTATTGAGAATAAACATTGCTAAAACTATTATTTACAATAAATACTATATGTTTACCTGACCAAAGTATAAATTAAACCATGCAAATTCATTAAAAATCATATTTAATACACGCTCAGACAATTGAACACTATAAAGTACAGTTTGCAGACTGATTATTAGTATTTACTTGCTGCCGATGTAATATGAATATAATATACATACATTCTTTAAACGTCTAAGTTTTAAATTATTACATTATCATTTCTACTAAGCTATAGCACATTACTAATTATGTTATTTTTTAGAATAACCGTTAAATATTCCAAAATAAGTTTGAATTGATACTTAAATCCAATTTGATACCATATATCACTAACATTAAACTCTGAAGTAATTGCCTAAACTAGACTGCAATTACATAACGTACATTATAATAGTAAATTATATTACACAGTTTAAATTAGACTAAGGTCTTTAAGGTAGACTATTTAGTATAATAGCTTTTGAGGTGCTTTTTAAATAACTCATTTGAAATTTAAAGATAATTGTATGGATGTTTAAATGACTTTATTCGAAAGGAGAATCAGAGGTAAAAATTTACATTATAACACATTTTAAATGTCAGAATGAAAAACAGATATTTTATCTTATTTTAGACAGTGGTCAGCAAAGTTGTCAAACTGCCAAAGTAAACGTGGAGAAACGCCAAACACAGAGCAGAAAACACATTGAAGACAATTGCAGTTGTCCTCAAGTTTTGATTTATGATGGTAATTGGTGCAAATTGCATTCTTACGCTGGTTTTGCAGAGTAGCTATCGAGGACTGAGCTGTTGTTACATTAATCAAATTATTGTAAAGATATGGTAAGTAAAAAATGCATTACCAAACAAGTAAACATACTGCAATTAATTTAATAAATTGTATACATACTTTAATGATACTCCATTAATTATAGATATAACTATTCATAGTATACTAGTAACACACTACTATACTATAACAGTCTACAAGGTATACTTAATGGATGAAAAATATTAAAATCAAATTTAACGATTGTAGTTTAGAAATTTATTGGTAAGGTCCAAGTTTGGATATGGTAAATTTTTTTGTCAATTTTCAGGCAATTTATTTAGTAAACTCATTTGTCCACATTTGCGATGGTATTGGTTGTCATTGTAATATATATATATATATGTATATAAGCGAAATACCACTGACTCACTTATCACGATTTCTCAAAAACTACAGAACGGATTGAAATAAAATTTGGTATGTACCTTCCTCTAGAGCCATAGGTGCTAACTAAGAAAGGGTTTGAAAACAATCGTAATTTTAGGGGGTGTTTGGGGGGATTAAAGTTACTAAAATCATAATTTCAGATTTTTTATTATTATGACAATAATGCTTTTATTATTTAAGAACTATACATATAAAAGCCAAATACCACTCACTGACTGAACACTTAAAAAGGATACAATTATATTAAAAAGACCGAAAATACCAACCAAAACGGGCAACGTCATACGGGTCAGCTAGTTCATTTATAAATATTAGTCTACTTTTTCTTGATATGTAACTACTTTATTCTAGCTCATTTATTAATTATTTTATAGTACAATGATGGTATTATTTTTATCTCCCGTAGTCCTATCGATAACCTTAAGAAGGTTAAACTTGTTATAATAAATATTTGAAGGCATTTATCCTAAGTTCATTATAAAAAGGTTTAAATACAAAGATACACTTTGGTGTATTGAAAATCTCTTCAACCTATCTACAAGCAGTATCCTTGTAACAAAGGCTAGGTTAGTTTGCTAGCTTTTGAATTTCAAAGAGATTATAATTATTTGTAATTGAGCGTGGGTCTGAACTGATAGGATATGACTAGATATAACGTCTAGCACAATAGAATTTAATCAATCACTTACAACAATGTCTTGCCTTAGTTAAAGCGTTGTTCAAAGTATATTGTAAAACTACGTCTTACATAATTAGAATACTAAACCTTAGAAGAAATAATATCTAAATAATATCGTCTAAAGTTATTGTTTTTCATTCTGCATATATAGGATGTTATTAATTTGTGTATAATGCTGTTTAAAAACATTTATTAGGTAAACATAAGCTGTATATAAAGCGAATACTATTTAATTGTTTAATAAAATGGTAGGTCCCTTACCAGATTTACAAATTAACAGCAATTTAAACTATAAACAATATTTATTTTACAACTATGTTTTTGTATGCACACAAATTACATAGATTTAAATATGAACTATTGGTAAATTGTAAATTAAACAGAAATATTACTAACATACTACACTTTGTCCATTAACAACTTCTTACTGAGCTTAATTTAAAATATTATTGATAGCACAGTTATTGAATATACGAACGTTTATATTCCATTAAATTAAATTACAAGTGAAGTCTTGAGGTAGTCTAGGCTTAAGCCTTGAAGCCAGTGATTGTCCGAGATTAAAAAACAATGCACCAGAGGAGGAATTTAATGATAACATAAAATTATTTGTTACTTTTCTAATAAAAACACTTATATAGGATCTATCCCTAGTTCTTTGTGAAGATGTTCGTTTCTTATAAACTAAGGGGAATTAACTTCAATGCGTAATACTTTATTTTGAAATACTTGTAGTTTTTTTAATTTTTGATGAGCAAAAGATAAACCCAATGGTCAATGGTTGCAATATGGCTTTATAAATCAACACTGTCGAAGATGTGTTGATGTGAAGATTTCCTATTTATAAGAGGATAGAATTGGGAAAGTCTTGCATATGCTTGAATGAGTTTAACATTTAAATGAGCGGTTCAATTAAAGTTTTTGTTAAGATATACTCCTAAGTATTTAATACAACTATCTGACGGATTAGAGTTTAATGAAGTATTGCATATCTGTATTTTTGGAGGATCATCGTACTTTCTCAGAGAAAAAAAATTTGGTCTCGAATTTAATTGCATTTAATTTAATTTTCCATTTATTGAACCAGGCCAAAAGTGTGTTATACATGACTGGAGAAGAGTTGAAGTTGTTTGTATACAGTGATCTTGAACAATTATTGCTGTGCCATCAGCGCATAAAGCTAAGGTAGAGTCCTGGAGTATCGGAATACCTGACATGTATATATTGAAAAGTAGACGAGCCAAAATTGATCCCTAAGGAACTCCTACTTTAATATCTTTAATCGTTGAAAAGGAAGAGTTTAGACGAACAGCAAACGTGCGGTTTGAGAGAAAAGATTTCAAGATTGTAATAAGGTAAACTGGCAAGCCTATCTTGTATAGCTTATACAATCAACCATTGTTCCAAAGTCTGTCAAAAACCTGAGCTACATCTAAAAATGAAGCAGCTGAGTGTTTTTTTATCTTCAAAGCCTTGAACATTTTTTTCGGATAACCTCAATAACTGAAGAGTTGTAGAATGTTTAGGGCGAAAACCAAATTGATGGGGTGGAATACCTGTATCATCTTTAATGTTTAGTAACATTCTTTTTTTGATAACTTTTTCTAATATTTTCGATAGACTTGGTAGAAGACTAATCGGTCTGTAGCTTGATGGATTATCTGCTGGTTTACCGTGTTTATGGATGACTATAACTTCAGCATGTTTCCAATATGCTGGAAAATGGCCTATATTAAGACAAAAGTTAAATATCGTGACTAGCACTTCTATTGCTTTGGTGGTTAATTTTTTAAAAATTACGTTTGTAATAAGATCATGTAGAGGAGATTTTTTGTGTGGTAATGATTTAATTAAGTTATTTATTTCTGAAGAAGATACGGATTTTCTTGGGAGTTCTGCAGTGCTAATTTCATTAAAGCAACTAAATTCGTCTACTCTTGCACTGTTACTGGGCTCATTTATTTGGTTAGGAGAAAAGGAATTTCGAAAAATATGAGCAAAAATTTCACTTTTTTCTTCATCGCTTTGAAAAAGTTGTCTTTCCTGACGGAGAGGAGGAATTACTGTTGATTTGCTCAAAATTTGTTTAGAAGATTGCCACATATTTGAATCACCTGGATTTATATTACTTAGATGTTTCTGATACGAATCAAACTTAAACTGATCTAATTCAGATTTTACTTGTCTTGAAAGTTCATTCAAAAGTTTGCGAATTCAGGGTAGTCGATATCATTGCCGACGAGCTTTATGTTTATCTTTTATTAGATGTTTACGGGCTGGAGGGTGAAGGTAATTCGTATTTTTATGTTTAAAGGGTTTAGCTATAGCTTATACATTTTTTAATTGTGATAGTTAAATGATGTACCACTTTATCTATTTGTTCAACAGTAGTTAAATGGCTGGGTATAATTAGAGACTTGTGAAGCTCGTATTGGAAGGTATCCCAGTATATTTGTCCTGTTATTAAGGCGTCTCTGTGGGGTGTGAGTTTGGGTTGAATGAAAAAAGTTAATACTACTGGTAGGTGTCTAGTGGGTAGGTGGTTGGAGTCTAGTTCTATAAATTTTTGATGAAATATTGGTTGCATGACATTTTTTATAGTACAATATCTAAGATATCAGGCTGTGAATGTAGCTGGTAAGGATAAAATGTTGGTTCACTTGGTGCCGAGATATTAATAGAGTTTGATATTAATATAATTGTTAATATAGATATTAATTGTTTGATATATAATTAAATAAACGATTCAGATTTGTGGCTCTGCAACCCCAATGCTGGTGTTTGCAATTAAGATCTCCTAGCAAGAGATCATGAAAAATAATGTCCAAGTCTTTATTCTTAAATTTGGTGATTTGTAGGCTGAAATAATATTAACTTTTGACTATTTTCAATTTTTATTTTTACAGCTACTACTTCAATAGATAAAACAGGCGGTAAACTAATTTGATTGTGATCAAGTGTCTTTTTAATGAGAACTGCAACACCTCCGGAGGCAGTTGGTGATAACCGATCTTCTCGATAAACACAATATCCACTAACTTTAAAATTTACTGTTGGAATTAAATGTGTTTCTGTAATGCATGCAATATCAATATTATGCCTGGCTAAAAATTAAATAAAAGTATATTGTTATAATTTCAAATTGTTTGCATTCCAGTTTAGGATAGTTAAATTTTGAAAAGTGTAATTTTTTAATTTACATTGTGTAGATCTTTTGAAATAACTTTGGATAAAATAGACTTGATGTAAGGAACGAATGATTTGACTAAATTTAGAATAATAATTATATCTTCTAGGGAACCTGAATTTGATTCACTATTAGTTTCGAGTTATTCTTTTCCGGATTTTGTAATTTTAGCGTAGGATTGGTTGATGGATTGATAGGGCTATCATTTTTATGTCTAGTTAATTTAGGCCAATCACCACTATTTATATTTATATGTTCTTCTGATGTTTCATTTGAAGTAGGTCTAGAATCGTTATTCTGTCGTTTTTGGTGGATAATTTTGTTTTTAATATTTTGATAGTATTTACAACCACGAAAGTTTACTGAATGGCTTTCACCGCAGTTGATACATGTTGGAGGTACATCTTTTTTACTTGGGCATATTGTATAATGGTGTTGACCTGTACATTTTGTACATCTTGGGTCCAGACGACAAACATTTTTGGTATGGCCAAACCTTTGACATCTTGTACATTGAGGGATATTTTTTTATTTTATTTTTGGCTCAATTGACACAATAGAATGGCAAAGTCGAGTAAGTTTAAATATTTCAGTGCCATTTTCACTATTTTCTAGTACTGCTAAGTATATAGGAATAGGTGATTTGTCTTTATATAGTAACCTATAAATGTTTATGACGTGATAATTTAAGTTAATAAGTCCTTTTTTAATTTCTTCGGTTGTCAGCGAGCTTGGTACATTTCTGATTATTACTTCTAAATTTTTGTCTTGTGTGGCTTTAAAAGTATGATTTTTAATACCTGAGTTATCATAAAATTTTGTTAAATTACTGAAATCTTCAATACTCTGGGTATTAATTTTTAATGAATTTCCTTTCATTTCTGTGGAGAAATCACAGCGAACAATAACTTTTAAATCTTTTATAATTTCCTGATGGTTATTTTCTTCTCTAAGAAATATTGGAAAAATTTTAAATTTTTGTTCAGGCCTAAGGGTTGAGTTTAATTGACTAGACTCTGCATCCTTGTCAGAGTTATCAGATGTAGCGTATGTATGATCATTTCGATCAAGCCTAATATTTTCAAATCTATTTTTAGAATGGAGTTCATTTAAATCTATTACATACCGTTTTTCAGACTGAAGATTTTTAGTAGAAATCACCTTTCTCTTACTTGGTAGTACAAAACCTTCATTTGTCGGAGCTTTTCCAATAATTCAGGAACATTTGATTTAATAGAACTATTTACAGGATATGGAATATTATTATTTACAGTATTATTTCTTGAATTATTTACACGTTGGATTGGAGGTGTATCCTTTTTGTCATTATTTACATTATTATAATTTTCACTATTGTTAGTAGCAATTAAATTAGAGGGCTTAAGTCTAACTTTATTCATTGTTGTAGACTTAGGTCCTATTAAGGTTAAGCACATAGGCCGTCAATGTTAAAACAAGAAATCGATAGCCTACACTTATTAACCCAAGTCGCTAATATAAGTAATGTTAGGAAATAATATTAAGACAATCTAAACAAGATTGAAACACAAAAATAAAACTATCGTAACTTAATATTAATGATTTGAAAAATATCAGAGACAAATTGAATTAAGATCGTTGTTAACTTTCACTCCTGATTAATTAGATACACATCAGAAATACATCATTTAAAAAGCAAACTATTAAAAACAACATTGAGGAATACTTATCAAGTCCTACATAACTATGCTGACGGGGATTTTTAACTCGGTAAATGTGTGTAATAATAAGGATTATAAAATTGTAGGCCTATTTGTTAAACATTTTTATTTACACAGTCTATGTTATTATATTTACAAAAAGATAAGAATACTATTTTTTAATGTTTTTTTATTTCATATTGATAGATCAAATGATTTAGAAATTATTAATACTACAGTAAAATAATTAATAATCGAATATGTTTATATGTTATACGAAGATGTGCGAATGTTTCTCTTCTTTAAATTAATTTGTATGAACAAATATATTGATGATAAAATGTTGTATTTATATACAGTTTATAACCTCAAAGCAAATATTATAACGTATATTATAACATGCATTAGTACTATAACTCATATTTAAAAAAAATCAACTTCACAAGAAATTATAACGATTAAAGTTGTAAACATAACACCATACTATAATCTACACTGTTTTTGTTTAAGTGTTACAGATGATGAAATCAGCTGTTTAGATATATTCTGAAGTTAAACAAATAGATATTTTTTCTTAACATTTTTATTAAAAAATATATGATAGTAAAAGGTTGTATTTTTATTCATTTTATAACTTCAAAGCAAATCTTATAACGTATTTACTTAACTAATGTTTTAAGAAACTCAACTTCACAAGACCTATATTTATTGAAGTTGTAAAAATAACCCAAAGTATAATCTTTGCTGGGTTTGTTTTAGTATTACAGATGATGGGTGAAATCAGCTGCTATATTATAATGTTACTCAAGTATGTACGTACGTAAAAATGTATGTACTACGTACGGACGTACACTCGCTTTTATAGGAGTTGATATTTAACCTTTTTAAGATTATGTTTTAAATAACAGCTCCAGTTTCCTTGCATTGATCCTCTACCAGCAATCTCCTTTCTAATTGAATCCCTTCCATCAGTTCTATTGACGTTTCAATTCTACAGAAAATGTACTTCTAAAGGTAAATCTTCTTTGCAGTATTATTTTAGTAACTAAGCTGGATCAAGTTTTCTTACTATCTGATATACATAGTTCGCACAGGATTGGCCCATTTTACAAACTCAAAAACAATGGTTAGTTACGAATCATGACGTTTATGTTTCGACTAAGAAATAATTATATTTTATTTCCAAAGTTCGAATATAAAGTTCGAATATATTGCCTATGTTTAGCAACTTTTTGTATTTATTATTATTATTATAATCGGTACTATTTAAAGTTATCCCAATTTGAACGTGAATTTAATATATATATATATAAATATATATTTGTTTAGATTTTGTAGTTTAATTTGTTGGTCTGGGTTAATTTTATGTTTCGACAATTTGATTTGATTATCCCGTTGTAGATAAGTTCTGTAAATAACTATCAAGAGAAAGTAAATCAAGACTTAAGTAAATTCAGTAAGAGGTAAAATTACAAAATTACTTCTAGCTGTAGTAAACTATAGGCACAACAGTTCATTTGAATTTTTACAAATACCCCGTTGCATAGCGGCATTTATTAACATGTTTGTATCTAATGTTTTGTAATAATTTGTCAATAACCTGGTCAGACTAATCTAAATTAATGTCTATCTAATTTATACCGCCTGATAGCTCCCGGAGAAAATGCTGGGACTTTCATATAAAAGGATATTTTCTTTCTAATCTACACTGTAAACTATTCCCGATATTTGGAAGCTTTCCCAGAGGTAACATAAGTTGTTGTTTTCATGTGAGACGGAACAACATGTTATTGAATAAATGCAATCCAAGTTCAGTGATATTTTGTCTGTAAAGGACGTGCCATATTTAAAACTAATTGCTCAGGTTATTGCAAGAAGGTTTAGAATGGATTTAACACAAGATAACCCTAATAAAACTACAAGATAGACATAGACAATTACTGCAAAAACTCAGTTCCGATTCAACATTAGATGCACGTTGTTGCACTATATTGTAAAGTTGAAATGTGGTTTTTCATTGATGTTTAAATACAGTTTAACTGTTGTGCAGAAAAGAAACACCATAAAATACGAATCATTTTAAAGTACACAAGCGTTATTAATTTGCTCTTTATTAGTCCGTTCACATTAATTTGTTGTTTTGTTTTTATATCACCCTCTTGTCCCCGTTACTTTAATAATAGAAACTACTTTTATAGTTAGTGTTAACTATTTTCTTACTACTATTATTAACAGATTTCAGATTCTAAAATACTTTATGTTTGCCTCTTGTTTCAGAACGATTACCTATCAACCAAATAGGAATAAGTGCATAAAAACACTGGTATAAAATAATAATTATAGTTTTAGTGACATCACAATATACTAAAATCATAACGAAAATTTACAATCAACATGTGATGCTTTAATTCTACAGAAATTACATTTATTGAACGCTACAACGACAGTAAACCTATTGAAAACAGTTGTTAGGAGATGTTTTGCGGGCCTATATTTTTTCCGGTTTTACTGAGTTGGTTTTTGAGTTTAACATGAAAGCTAGAACTAAATATGATTTCGATACATACTCTGTAAGGGAAACTTAACATACAAATTTGTTACTATTGCTTCTAAAGCAGGGACTAATGAAAGAATCTGGGAATTATAAATGAGGTTTTGCATTAGTGCAAAATTTAATTACATAAGACTTTTTGAAGAAAATAGTTTTATACAATCTGTAAAAATACTTAAACATTATTTTTATTTTTTCTCGTTTTTACAATTTTCTCGTTATTAAAGAAGTTATTTCTTATACAACTTGATGATGACCCCTGAAATTACATTAATTTATGTTCGATGTAATTAATTGCTTAGAGAAATTTTTATCATATATCCAGAATAACATTGAGGTAATTTAATTGTTCTAAAATTGTGACCGATAAAGATTTTAATGCAAACACATATTGTTATGAGCATAACAGGTTGGTGATGTATATTCCATGAGGAGTTCATTGTATTAGTTTTGTTTTAATGTTATCCCTTAAGGTTTAACGCACGTGACCCGTTTCACAATGTTTAACCTCTAAATATTAAACAAGTCTAAATTAAAAACAAACATTGCACTCCCTGTTAAGGAAAGTATTTAATGGCTCCGATTCTACATGTAAACAATAGTGTCTATTAGTAGAATTTCGTTCAAACATTTTAACATTAGCTTTAAAAATTGGATTCTGATTGTATACTGTGAAATCGTTTTTATCGGTAAATATGTAAGTGATATATTTGTAAGATGGTTTAAAAGCATCTCACTTCATTAAATTAGGTGCATGTTTATTGAATCAAAAGCAATTTGTATTATTCTTTTATATATTTTTATTTAGTTAAAATATTGTTATAAATACAACTCAAATAGTTGCATATAATTTAATTACATAAACAAACGAAAATAACAATTTCAAAACATATTTTTAAATTATTAAATTTATAAAACATTTTAATAAAATGTAAATAACCGACTCGAGCCTTTGAAATAAAATAATCTTCGTAACAAGTTATTTATAAACAAACTTAGTGTATATTTAAATAAGAACACATTGCTAAAACATGTACTATACATTGTCTTCAATCTTAAGAACTTTCGCAATATACTTTTGTTACGAAAATATATGTATTATATAGGAGACATGGTTTTACAGTGATTATGATCCGAAAATACCTCCATTCTAAAAGTATTGCTTGTCATTACATTATATCTGCGGCAATTCTTTTAAATATATCCGTAAATTTTCAATAATAAATACTTCCTCATAAAATTGTAAAGTAGATTTCTTTCATAACAATACCCATTCAACCCAACATATAAGTCGTGTTTATGAGCTCCGATACTTTATGGCCCCTATCAATTCATTGAAAGGAAGGTTTAAACCCATAAAAGTCTAGTTTTCTAGATTTATTTGAAAAACATTACGAAGTTTACTGAACTTGATGATATTAAAGTCAGTTGGACATATTTTAGTGTATTGCCTCTATTATTTCTATAGGTTAGTTATTCCTTATTTAAAGGTGTAAACTTACTTAATGAGTATGAATTTAAAAAAAAGGGACAAGATTTTTTACTTTAGTAGAATGCTATCTCTTTACAGGAGCAAGATAATAATTGAAAAATACTCAGAATATTTAGTTTTTTTTTATTTTGAATGTTTTTTCTACTTCACAAACAGAATAGAATTTAAAAATGACATGACATATAAAATGTAAAATTATGACTGCAAACAATTTCTGAAATACATACTTTTTCTAATCAACTGTAATTAAAAAATATCTATTTACCTTTAACCATATTGTCGTAGGAGCACTTTTGTTAGGTAGATTGTCAATATTCTCTGAATTGTCACATCTAGTTTGCTTTATATAGACTTAGTGTAATTTATATGAATAATTAATGAAGAACTTTAGTAAAAAAAGTTTGAAATCAAAATGTTTAAAAACTTATGATTTAAATGAAATATCTGAATTGAATACAATTTACCATACGTAACGTAAATTTATTTAAAATATATTCGTGACTTAGGTCAACTTACTGCAAAACACGTGCTAAGATAACCTTTGTATGGCCCTTATAAGGGCTAAACAAATACATTTTTAGAAAGTATTATGTAATTCGTAATGCTATACAAATGTGGTTTTAGACACGTACTAATTATCAACAGCTTATACATCAATGATAATTGTTAACTAATCGTAAAAATGCGAGTCAGTTAACATCTTTAATTTTCCATTGTTTTCAATGATTCAATCAATATTTAATAATGATAGACTCACAAATTGATCTTTTTATTATTTTGATATTCATTTCAATACTATCTCATCATCCTTAATCGCAGAAAATTGCGGCATTCCACTGCTTCACACCTAGACTTCTTACTGTCCCACTCAGCAAGATAGAATACTATAAAGAAATCAACATCATTAAACACATAGCGGTAACAAACGTTTACAAGAGTTCCATAATAGATAAATTTATAAAAAGCCATAGTAAACGACTAAATAGAACGAACCCAAATAATGACATATCCAGAGGCAGCAAATACATTTCCACAGAATACACGAGTATCTTGCCTAATGTGTTGAACAACATTCTCAAGAAATGTAACATCACCCTTGCATTCCGTACAAGTAATAACTTATCTTCATCCCTTAAACGTAGAACGGACACCCCCATTGAACATAAATCTGGCGTTTACAAAATAAAATTCCTAGAGTGTAACAAATATTACATAGGACAAACCGGGAGAAATTGCATAGACCGCTACAAAGAACACCTCCCCTGCAACAAAACCAACATCACCAATTCGAACTAACATGCCACCTTGCTGAAAGCAAACACGGACCAGGTGATTTTAAATCAAGTGTAGAAGAAATACATGTTTGCAAAAAGGCAGCTTAATGAACACGAATGGGGAATTCGAGATCTACAGAGCCTTAAAAAACGATCCAGATAACATCTTATGATCAACTTTCCTTCCAATCGTATCGTTTATTTGATACGGCTTTAAATTATTTAAAAGCGCCCAACAGAGGTCGTTATCAGCTGGTTTGTTAGTTATTGCCGGTAGTGCTCCGACAGACATGACTGAGTGCACTACGGTGTCAGACACGTTGATATTTATTTGTTTTAGTGTATGTGTTGTGTGTATGTTTTTTTTTTATGTTTGACGAGCTCCTCTAAGTGGAATAAATATTATCTGACCCCAAACTAGTCAAGAATCAACTAATTTGAAGTCACAAGACGGACCTACAACGTAATTAATTATAATTATTTTTATAATTATTTGAGTCTTGCAATAAAAAGTAATAATTCTTACATTTGATAAACATATGGCAATCTAAATACAAATAAAGAACTAAGAGTTACATCGACTAATTATTTGTAGTTTGTATTATGTTTCAGTTTAATTAGCCTGAAATATTGTGCTTATTACTTATGTCATTTACATGTCTGCATCAAAGTACGTAATTGTACATAAACTATCACGCAATTTGCGTTTGTGATGTAGAAACACCTTCCACAGTATTCTATGCTTTCAAATAACCAAACTTGACTATTTAGAATTATTTATTTATTTATTTTAAATAATTTAGTCTCTCAAAATTGTTAACATAACAAATTATTTGTTAACACACAGCATATGATCGTTTCACAAATACCCCTACTGAATAAAAGAAACACAAAATATCTAGTAAATTCTACAAATTTTATAGAGTCTTGCCGTCAATAGTTTCGCTAGTGACGGCATTGACAGGGCAGCTTAACTTAGATATAATATGATTTAATACGATATAAGAGGCGCAAGACTCAATAAAGTTTGGTAGACTTTATGAAACATTGTATGTTTGTTTTTTAATATTCATTAAAATTTTGTTTTTACAAGAGCCTTGTTACAATTATTTAGTAATATATATAAATTAATGTGTATTTTTGGAATAATAAATCTGTAATTTTTAAAGATTAATACAGAATCGCAAACCTCTTTAAGAGGTTTTATAGGGTAGAATTACCCTTATAAATACATTGGTACGCAATAAATTTGCACTATACATACGTCAACATTCTTATTTTATTTGTTTTCAATTTAAATTTTGAAAATTGTATAAATTCAACTTAGACTGTTGCTGCTATTTGTACAAAATAAGAATCTAACCTAGCTTGTATGACTGTATTTCTAGCACAACTAAATCACTACATTGTCCTAAATGTCCTAGTTTTGGTTTTGGCAGTTTTCCGCGAACAAATTAACAATTCACAACAATGACCACTCTCTGAAATGAGCTGTATATAATCTGCATTGTTTAGACCTAAAAAAGCATATGGATTTTATAAAAGCCCTGAATCAGTTTATTATTATAATGTAAAATTAATATATTAAAAAATGTATGTTATGTTTCTCGCCTATTTTTCTCTGTGACACTTGTAAAATAAAAACTCTATGTACTCTTACTTTAACAAATGTAAAACAAATGTGTGTATCTATCTTGCAATAAATAAATATAATTATAATTCTTTTAATTGTAACTGAGTTTCTTTGGTTTCTTTTAAACTGAGTAAGTGTATTGGAAATCAGAAATATTGTTATTTTGTCATATTAAAACTACATTTCAAGAATTGCTTCCCACCTAAATTTGTTTTAAAACAGAATTTTTTCCTTTTAGGCGTTGGGTCATATTTAATACAATTTTGAAATATATATATATAAGATAACATTTAAAATAATTATCTTTTTAGATAATCATCGCATCTTAAAGATGTAACCAAATTTCTTTTTGAAATAATGTATAAGCATATCATTTTATTATGCTAACATATTATTGCTTTAAGCGGCAAAAAACTCACTGCTGATTTAATTATGCAAATAAATAAAAACATTTTAATATCCTGACTAGATGAGAAATTATCTTCGGTACAATCGTAACCAATTAGTTCCCTTTATAATATTAGTCACTAGATGATATACTAGTCAATACGTTCCTTTTACTACATATTTCATATTAATATTAATGAATTCAGATAGTTTAAATAACTTTGATAATGTATTAGCAGATATTTAAATTTAACGATTTGACCAAGCAAGTGAAACACATTCTATATGACAAGATAAATTCTTAAATGTAAACATTTTCATTGTAGATAATTATTTGGTATTTCCTAACACTGTGTGCAACTTATGTGCAATATTATTGTTTAAGATTAAACAATAGAACCAGTTTAAAAAACTACTAAACCTTGTCTCTCTATGAAATAGTTGTAATTACAATTTACTACAATAATTGTACATTTAATATAAATAACATCAATTGTAATAATTGTTGAGGCTTATTTATCAACTGTTCAAACAATAAATTTAAACGAATTTTAAGTCGCATTTGTAACTGAATCAGGAGACCTCCAGCTTTTTAAGTATGGAACTATTTTAATTTCTTTATCCAAAGTATCAGACAACCTGCAGTTCTAAACTAATTAAATTCATAATTTAAACTATACTCAAAGATACATTATTTAAATTTCTAAAAAAGTCTTTAAGAACCGTAAGAACGTATAGTGCCGGCATATTTTTATATTTGTAATATAATTAGAGTTGTTAACAAACGTCGTTTATTCTAATCTGATAACATTATTAAAAATGGTTTGATAAAAATATTTAATGCAAAATTTAGTCTTGTATTAAAACAGTAAAAGCCATCACCAATACGGCATGCACAATGACACTGATATTTTAACGTCCATAAAACTATTCTGTTCTTCCTTATTGTAGGGTAAAAAGGCAGGACTAGATTATCATAGACTGCATGCTTATATTATTTCAAAGATTAAATGCATTATGGAACTACCCTAAACTTACTACACTATTCATTTATTAAGAGAAACAAACCTAATAATTACATTTTAAAAATAAAACACAAGATTTTTACATTGTTATTTCTGGTTTTAAGAAATGTAAACGCTCACTAAGACAGCTGTGTTAAAACAGAAGAGTATGTTTAGTGAAACTAAATGCTGAAATAAAGTTAGTCTTATTTCGTAAATTCTTATTATGTCTTTTTTCTTGTGATTATTAAAATAAACAATTATGTGTAAAGCAAAAATATTGCCTAGTAATAATCTATTACATCTGTCATTGGACGTTTAAAATTGGACTATTGGACGGTAAGTTCAAATAGTTATTACAATAACAATAGTACTACAACACTTTATTAAGCCTATTAAAGAATTTCGTTACATAAATTATATATAACAATTGTATTATAACTAATAATAAAATCATACGAATGGTTTTATTTGATAACTATATCACAAATATATTTCCATATCCTTGTAAGAATTAATAGTGAGAATTCACCCTTCCATTTCCTGATTAAATGCGAATCCATTAATTTTTTTATGTAACTTAACACGTAATGAGTGTTTTAATGAACATTGCTTTCGTTAGAGTGTTTTACGAAACAAGAACACTTTTTGGTAAATGCCATAGCGATAAATTGAATGTATTATTGAGCGAATGGAAAATACTAGCTGGGCTGCAGAATATGATTAGATATTTTGTTCAGATAATCATAAGACCGTACGTTTTGGGTTAATACATGGTTCAAACTAATGGAAGGATATAAAATGTTATCTTTGCTTGTAACTAACAAAGTAGAAGCACGCGACATACATTGTTTGATATAGTTTGACTTTCACAATCTACAGATGTATCAAAAATCTGATTTAAAATATGGAGGGTGTTCAAAATAAATCAGGAAACATGTTTTTAAAAAGTAGTTTTAGTGTAAATACATTGATGTTATTTTCTTTTCTTATTGTACGAAAAAACGACGTACATTTTAGGAAAATTTATGTTTGATAAGAGATAAATTTAAAACTACCATTACTTGTATTTAATTCGTTTATTATCAACATATGGTTTCCCCTAGTGGATATGATTTCAAACAAGAATTTTAGAAGGAGTATAACAGTATCCAAAATAATGGTTTAAACATTTGAATTTAAAACAGTGAAACATGAAACTAACTATAGTCTAAGAGCGTATACATTCTTGATAAAATTATGAAATGTTGTTTTTACTTTTAGATTAATTAAGCCTCCTCTACGTACGGCAGTAGTTCGTTTACGGGTTAGTTTTTCGTACTTTATGTTTTATTGCTTGCTCAAAAATTAAGTTTACTTCAAGTAAAAAATAATTGTAAATTTTCACATATTCCATAAACTGAGGTACACAGTTTAAATTTTTTTATAGATTACATATATTACAGTAAATAAGCAAAACTTATTTAGTTTGTAATTATTGCTAAATATATAAACAGTTACAAAACAAACGCAATGCTTTCGAAAGATCTTATATGCATTATAAATCATATAATATACAAATGTTAAGTACTCTAATTATAAAAAATTAAGTAAAGTTAAATTATTTAAGAAAAAACTGATATTAAAGCTTTTAAGAATTCGGACAGTTTTTCTATGGATAATATACTAGTCTGTGTCTAGATTATTGTATACACTTATTCCATTGCATTGAATGCAAAGTGTAATGCCCGCATATTTTTGTGTTACACAGTTTCACACTGAGCTGTCGTCGGTCTGTATTACATTTCTAAGCGCAGAAGAAGCAATCTCACCAGATGAGGTCTTGATCTCATATGCAACCCAAAGTTTTGTTTCCTTCTTTTGAAGCACAGATACTTTGTTGGCCACCAAAAGAAGCTGCCAGAGCCATGTGTGTCTTGTCTGATCAAGGGTTACAGTTTTGATAATGTTTCTTCTTTTAGACTGTTATATTGTGACAGAACTTATTATAATCTAATCAATGATTCCTCCAATGTCAAGAAGAGGATAGAAGGTAAGAAGACTCCATCATAATACAACTCTTGCAACATTCTACAAAATACTGTTTCATACTGGAGACCAAACCCACTCCTCCCCAAGTGGTCTTTTAGAAATTCTCTTTTTCAAATTAAATAACGAAGATTATAGCCTTCGATCTTTTTATACAATTAGTTCTCTTATATGTTGTTCTATATATCATATATACAGGGTGATTCAGAACAATGTGGCACTGCCTTGGTAGCACATTCTATATGCCTAGCTAAATATAAGAAAAAAGTTCATATAAACATAGGCACGAAAACGCTTATTTTCTCAGGTATCCGCCATTTTGTTTATTTTTAAAAAAATAATCCATTTCTATAGAATGGTTTGACTGATTGAGTTAAAACATCGCATTAAATTTAATCTAACAATGCGCAATGCCAAGAAAAATAATCGATTCTATTCAATCAAGTGTTTTAAAATGGCGGCTGTTTGAAAATTTCAAACCTAAATTACTCAAAAACCGTGAATTTGAACGAAACATGTAAATACACTTTTTTAGTAGCCCTTATGATTCTCTATCGGATGGTGTATATATGGTGGTCCATATAACCATGTGGTCCATATGACCATGTGGAATGGTCAGTCCAAAGAATGTGAATGTGTTAGATGGATGGTTAAAGTAATTAGATGAAGGATAATGACAGCAAATTTACATACAATATTGCTGTGTTTACTGTGTTGGTATAGGATGCCGGGTTGATCAAACGAATTATTACACCACATAACGTTTTTGTTAAAATGTACGGTTTTTTGTTATTCAGGGTTGAAATGTTCAAACAGTCGCCATTTTTAAACGAATGATTGGATAGAATCGATTATTTTTCTTCAGATAGTCCATTTTATGTTAAATATCGTGCCAAGTTTGAACTCAATCATTATTTTTAATTTGTAATAAATTACCTGCTTACACGCTTCCTTAGAAAGGGTTAAATTAACTAAAGGGTGTAATTTAGTTAATTTAACCCTTGCTGAGGAAGCGTGTAATTTAGTGAACTCAATCAGTCAAACCGTTTTCCAGAAATGAATTATTATGTTAAACAAACAAAATAGCGGATAGCTGGAAAACGAAGCGTTTTCGGTCCTATAGTTATGTGAACTTTGTATCTTACTTTTAGCTATAAAATGAGCTACCTAGACATTGCCGCATAGTTATGAATCACCCTGTAACAGTAGATAGTCAAATTATGTTTAATTCTCGTAAAAAGCAAGTGAAAATAAGTTCCCTTGATAATATTACTAACCAAAGTAAATTAATTGATTTTATATTTCAAACATATATAATGAAATAGTTTACTGAAATAGGACATCATATATCATAGCCATATTAAATGAATAATTATTTGTTCCTTTATAACAGATAAGATCTATTTTAGATTTATTGTACACAATTGAAGCAGTTGTTACACAACCTATGAATTCGTAACAATCTATACATTATTATAAAGTGTTCGAAAGAGAAGTTTTATTCCAGTATAAAATAAAAACCATTCAAGTACGGCATACAAATATTTGCAATGTGTATGCAAAAACTTTGTATCGCTGTACTTTGAGAAGTCACCGCAGAGGTCGCACTAATAGTAAAAACGTGGACTTGACCGTGTTGAAATACTGATAAAACCAATTAACCGCTGCAGACAATTAAAACAGGATGTTTATTACTTATGGATTATTTTTTGTTTTGTTTGTTTTTGTTTTTTTAAGTGTTAACCCCGATAGGAACAATAAAACCGAAATATAAATACTAATTCAGCAGCTAATAAATTTTCTTTGAATAATAAAACAAATGAAATTCAGCGTTTGGAATACGTCGTTTGTTTAAGTTCAATAAATCATTCATATATAAAGAAGGACAAAGCTGTAGTTTTGTTTGCGAATCTAATCTATTCAAAAGTTACAGATGAAGACACAGAAAATCCTCAAATAATCTTAAAATACATCAAACTAAAAGTGGAGCTGATACCTGTGAAACGAATTTGTTTCATTTGCCTTCAGAATTATGAGTCATAACTGAAGTCATGTTTTATGTGTGTTTACTAAAATATAACAAATTAGTGCTTAAGTATATTTTTTTGCTGAATAAGATCATTAGGATACATTTTCTTTAGCTTAATCTAGCAAAGAGTAGGATGAAGATCGTTTGCAGAAGAGCTGAGATTACATCACTTCCTCGCAGTTGCATCCCCACTGGGGGAACGTTCCCCCCAAACCTTAAAAAAAAGAAGAAAATAGGAAGCCAGGTATACATTTTGATGACAAATATCTTAGGTACATATTACAATCACATTACATCTAAAAGTCACAAATATTGAATTACCAGCAAGCCGGTTTTTAACTCAAGTCCTTGTTTTATCAGTCTGTACTAATATTATATGCTGAAGCGCTGCAGTAAAACGGCCAGACGATGGCGCGGCGCGAGTAAGGTCTACTTTCCTCAGACTATGGATCTTGGAATTATGCATCAACAATCCGTGTGGTAAGCACATTTTTTTGAATTTTATAATCTGCATTGTTCTTTTTTACTAAATTGAAAATACTGTATACGAGTAATTAATTATGTTATCTAAAAAATATTTTCAAAGATGTAGAGATAAAGAGAATTTATTGCAGTATAATACTATAATGCAGTGTTGCTTTGAAAATTACAATGTAATATTTTTTTTTTAATGCAGGTATTTGATATATTTTGTTTTTTACTCACGCTTCCAACAAAGTACTGTATGTTATAAAGTATTGTACAGTTTATAATTCTTTGCAAGAATATCAGAAGGAGTCCATGCCAAAATTAACTACAGTAAATAATGTAGGACTAAGCAACTTTTATCTTACATGAAATTCATGTGTTTTGTTTTTTTTACCGAGCAATACCAAATATTTGTGACAAAGATGCTTTCTTCACCATCCACTAGCTTATTCAAGTTCTGTGTACCTTGCCAAGTCAGCAGTGCAAGTGCGGAAATGTCATTTCTTCCTTAGGCCGTGTTATACGAGCGCTGTTAGCGCCGCCTTTTCAACGTCACGTTGACGTCGGTTTATTGGGTAAATGGATCTCGCGTGGTCCATGTTATACGAGCGCTATAAACGCTGGCTAATCCGCGTTAACCGGGCGCTATCAACGCCAAACCAAGTTATACTGAGCGTTGTCAACGCGCACTCACACTCGCAGCGCAGACCAGAGGGGCCACAGTAGTCAGAAGTAACGACTTTGCCCTGGTTCTAGTTGTTATTGTTTATTTCAAAGTGGTTATTGTGTACTTCAAAGGGACAAAATGTTTGACACTGAACAAATTATTTACGCTATCGTAAATATTTATGCTAACAGCAGCCACCTCTTTATGACGGTCAGTCAAAGGATTATAGCAATAAATAATTGAAAGCTAAATGCTGGAATGAGGTTGGTGAGACAATATCTTGTGCTGGATATCTTGATACGTCTTTTGTGCTTCCTTCAATGTTTACTAAAATTGTGGTGAGAGTACGGATTTCGTCCCACGATCGCCTTCGATTTCTGCCAAGACATCTGCTAACCCTCAGGATTATTCCGATGTCGTGAATTGCGAAGTATGCCAAAAAACTAAGACTCCATCCTATTCCCTTACCTATGGCAAAATTCAAGACCAATTCCGTACAAAGTGATATAGAACGTGTACTGCGTTAAATTAATCTCTTCCCTAGCTGCTTCGACCTCCCATATTTATGCACGACCGGCTAATGTGCTTTGAGCGAACCAGTGTAAAAACTCGTGTTTCTTAATTTTTTTATTTTCCATAATATTTAAAAAAAATTATTGATCAATATTTAGTTTATTTAAAGATTTTCACAGTTTGTAGCTTTAAATTGTCACATTTGGAACCAATTCTACAACATTTTTTCAAAACTCGTATTACTCCCAAAAAACTATCCTTAAAACATTCAAACTTCCACAGATTGTAGTTTCGAGTTTGTTACGCATGTACAAATGTCAATCACATTTCTACGAAGCTTAGTTCTTAAGTTATTCAACTCGAAAGATTTCACTTATTTTCAATTGTGAACTTTCACACATTTAAGTTTTTCTACTATTTTCTTGTGATATTTTGGTAGACCCTGTTCTAAAATGCCGATATACGTTAACAAACCTTTGGAGTAGTAGATTATTTACAATGGTATTCTACTTAAAAGTATTCGCCTTAATACCTGTTCGCCTTTCCTAGTGTAAAAGAGTAAATATAATTATTTCTTATAACCAAACATTTCCTAAATACCTTTAATATCATAATTATTATTATTTATTACTTTCTTATTCATAAACTAACCAAACAATTTTATTTCTTCAAAATCTATACTTTCGGGATTATGAACTAAACTTGTTAAATTCTCAACAAATATTACTTAAACTACTAATAAATTACCCTTTTTTTTTTAATTATTTTACATCAATTCCAGCCATATTGAAATTTAATTTGGTATTAGTTTAGCTTTTTCTTGCAATTAGAATTTTCTTATTTTTTTTATTTATAACTTTATAATTACTGGATTAATCACAATTTCGAAAGAGCGCTTTATTTTTGTATTTAATTATACTACAGATTGTAATATTTGTTTTTTTTTAAATTTCTTTAATATTACAATTTGTTACGAACTTTGCTACGGGAATACTAAAAAATGTATATCTTAATGCGAATAACTATATAATTTAAGGGAATTTTAAGGGAACATTTTTATGGAAATTTTGATATTTTAAATTGTTCATTAGAACAAAACAGTCAGCTGAGATGTAAAATTGTCACATTCACCCCATGCTTGTTAGTATAGTACATGGTTATATGGTCAGTGGCCAAGAGTTCATGTCTATTGCCCCCACTCTTGACTTATTGTTCAGGATACAACAAACAGTACCCTTGACTGCAGTAACTTTTACTAACATTATTAAAATATGGGCCTAAAGATTTTGAAACGTATCTGAAAGATATGTTTCAAAATTTAAACGATTTTACTCTCTTGGAAAGTCTTGACTGAACGAATTAAAATATATATCCTTTATGTGTTTTCATTCTTAGAAACATATTGAATATAGTCAATTATTAAGTAAATACATTTGAAATATTATACACTTTCAGTGATAGATTAATTAGAAGGGTTTTATACGTTTTTTAAACTTTAGGAGGGAGCTCTATTTTTTAATTCCCGTTTTTTAGGTCCGTTATTTTTTAATAATATTTTTTTTAAAACTTCCTACTCTTTATATTTAGCTAAAACGTGTGTAAAGGTTAGTTGATTTCGTAAACTTTAGAACGCTTTCCTTTGTTTTGCATTCTCTGAGCCATTTATTCTAAGTGAGTGGCAATACGATTGCTTGTTTTTGTAACCAAATAGTCCCCAAGAGATTTTATGTAACCTCTACTACGTTCAATCCATCCTGTCCTTAGAGTTTGCTACCACATACAAATTATTTATTTAAAGCAAATAAAACCTTCTTGTTCACTTGAACGATAGATAGACACTAATAATTAGATGTACTAAGTATTCAACATCTCTTCTGATTGTTCAGGCTGGCTCATCATAACATAGAGTACTACAGAATGTAGAAATACTAAGAAAAGTTAAAATATTTACTTACATCTCTCACCACAAGCAGTTAAACCAATTCATAGTTCACGTTACAAGCTAGCGTGGTCGGTAAGTTGGCACCTCTGTTACACGAGTGAGTTGGATATCGTTACTGGCCAGGCCGATTTCAACAAATTCTTGGGAAATAGATTGTAACTAGAGGAAACATGAACATCCCATTCTTGTAATATGGGGGGGGGGGGGGGGGAATGTGAAGAAATTGAGAAAGGTTAAAAATCCTCAATTTGTACATTTCCCTTTTATCTTCGGCTTCCTTGATATTCTTTTTACTAAGAGTCCGGTCTAATATGTTATGTTTTTGATTTAACAAATTCAAATGTATAGCGTTTAGTAGATTAATATTTATTTGATAGATTTGAAATTACTTTGCTGTTTCACGTCCATCAGTTAGATAATTAAACGTTTACCCGCTATTGGATTATTGATAAAGGGGCTATAACTCTCTTTATTTTCGATTTTAATATTCTCTGTGGTATTTATATTGCTTCTTGTTGAATATAGTCATAACATTCTCATTACATATTGGGCAAATTAACCCTTGACTGGTATGGTGTTCCAGAGAACCTTAACTGGTATGGTGGGGTCTTTGAAGACCCCAGTTTTTAAAAGCAGGAAAACACAATAAAACATACACATAAAGAAAAAAATTAAATTGTAATACAAATATAATGATAATATTTATACAATACGCTTGTGAATCTTATTTTGTCATAAATTCTTCTGTGTCAATAGCATTTTTCATTTTCGTTCATTTTAAAACTTTTCAAACAAATTAAAGAGGATTATAAAATGTTTAATTTTTTTTGTAGAAATGACACTTGTTCATTCAATGTCATTTAACACAAAAAAACAAGCAAACAAAATATCATTTTTATAGACAAAATTCTGACAACAATGTTTGATGAAATAAATGTTTGTTAAATTTTTTTTTTAATTTTATACTAAAAATATTTTTTTTTTGTGTCATGTAAGTTTTATGTGTTTGTTTACCGTAACAGCAATCTGAACAGAGAATAGATGTATTGTAGTGATCTTTGCAAGCTGTTTTTCCACAGTTATTACAAATTGTTTTCACTTTTTTATCACTAGTTTTCAGGCAAAAATACCATCGTTGTATTTTAGTAACAGTGGGCTCAGCTGCTTGAAGTGGATGGGCTTCCATACCAGCAATTCTTCTGATTAGAAATTCTGATGGAATTAGTGGTAGTAAAATATAAAAAATATAATTTTCGTCCAATGACCTCGCCATAGTAACAAACTAAAAAAGTCCCTTATCTGGTATGGTGGGGTCATTCAGGTCCCCAAAGTACAATTCTCTGAAAACTATAAGTGTTGGAAAACAATAAACGTGCTTTTTAATTAACACAATGAGGTGTAAGAATACCAGAAACAAAAAGAAACTGGTTAAAACACATAAAATATATGTAAACAAAAACAAGTAGTGGTGTTTTAAATGACCCCACAATACAAGTTAAGGGTTAAGTATTTAAATTTTCATTGTTGTTTAGATTACACCTTAATTACATAACAAAGTTTTGATTTTGCCAAAGTTGCATTATTATTATTATTTTTATTTGATTCTTCAGTTATAAAGTAATGTATAGTGATCGTTTTACATTCACACAAAATTAATTTATCTTTCACGAAATACAAATTTATTCTCAATTCTCTTATTAAATCCAGTACAAGTAATAGGGCGAAGTTTTTACGCAAATCGAATAGAAAAAAATTGCTGTTTATTTAATAAAGTGGGTTGTATGAAAATTTTGTTTTCCTTATGACAACCCGTGTGCTCTGCTTAACTACGAACGGTTCTTGTTTAAGTGTACTTTGGAAAATATAAAAGCCAATAGATTTTTTTTTAATGCATGATCTAGTGCTTCAGGGGTCAATAAATATTTATAGGTTAGTTTTAGGAACGTAAACATAGTGGAAAAATAAACATAAGCATTATGGAAAAGTTCTTTGTACACTCAGTTCTAAAAAAATATTCTGTTGTGTCCATGATCTTGTGGGAATTTTAATGCATTGTCTTCTTCATTAAAGTTATTTACTGCATTGTGTTCGTCTTAGGTTTTTTCACAATCCTCGGGGAAATTGCAATAAAATTTATTCCAATCGATTGTGAAATGTACGGCATTTTTTCGGAGACATAAAATCACCTTCCTTTTCCTCAACGACCTAGTTTCCTTTTATTTATTTGATGTGATTGCTTTTTACGGTTTGAGGTGTGAAACACTCATTGGAGTGTTTCATAATTATCCTTGACTCATTTTTGGTGCTGTGTTGTTGTGCACGTAGTTTTTTCTGCAAAATTGGTTAAATTGATTCAGGTTTTTTTACGGTAGTTGTTTGTAATAGTTCTGAAACTGATGTTTATTGGTCACAGGTTTACGAATTGGTAATCTTCAGGTGGTGAGTTTTGCCGATTAGTTTGAAAGTGTTCATGATTTTATAAATTGGAAACCGTTAGTCAGCTTATTAAGAGCTTCATTAAGCGTTTTATTATTTCTGTGTCCTTAATAAGGACCATAACAGTTCCTGAAATACGCTCAACAGAACTCTTAGTTCAAATTATATGGTTTATGTACATGGAATAACTTGCAGCAGGTTCGTCGTTAATAAAGAAAGCTACTTGCAAAATTTAATGATTTCTAGATGTTTGGTAGAAATTAAAGTGTAATTCATTACTTCCCTGTATTAATTCTGCCATTTCTAAATTTAAAGTGAAACAATCTCTCTTAACAATATATAGTTCAAATGGTACTTTTAACATCCTCCCAAGCATACCAATTTTAACAAACTACAATGTGTAATGCCTGTACCTTTAATTTGGACAAGTATTTATAAAAGATATTCGTTTTGAAAATCCTCTGGGTTATGGAATACAAAGAAATTTATTCATCATTTTAACAAGTAATTAAATCTCTGGAGCAAAAAAGGCTACCCACTATACTCTGGAATCATGTCCAAGTAGGCTACTATTTTTAATGAATGTTTATTCATTGCAATTAATTAACAATAAGTTATCTAAGTTATTTTAAATATAAAATTACAGACATCAATTAAAATAATTTAAAAATATAAAGAAAATTAGATATTTGACTATCCCAATGTATAAGAAAGTGCCTAAATTATGTAAATGTTACTTTCGTTCTTATTTTTAAATTTTAGAATATATATAGTTTAACAGTAATAAAAATATTGTCATACCGACTGCGCCAGTTAAGTTTTTCGTTCGAGGTAATTACTTAAAAAACACGCACTTTAAAACAATGTGCCTCGATTAACTCTGCGTAAACAAAGCTTGTTTCATCTCGCAATATATATGCTGGCCTTACCAAGAATCATACAGTCATTATAAATTACAGCTAACTTACAAAAACATGTTTACATAATTTATATATAATGTGGCTACATATATAAAGCTTTTTAATTCATAAAATAATGCTATAATTGAGTATTTTAAAATATATGTAACAGACGTTTATAACAAGTTAATGATGTATTTAAAAATTAATAATTATCTTTTTAAAGAACTGGAAACAGAGTTCCAACCATACAGGCAAATTAGCTTTGCAACAAATTTCGTATGTCTGAACAAAATAAACATTGAATTTTCTATCTTATTTGAGGCAGTATTTAGTAGTGTTGTCAATTCACTATAGGAAACATGGAAAATTTCCAAAACATACGAGCACCGAGCCAATTTGAGACAGTAATTTTAGTTTTCTGTAACCTTCGCGTTATGGTAGTTATTAACGAAAGTCTCATTTTTGCACTGGTTTTGCCGAATTGGCAGTCAAAGTAATTTTTAAAAGATTTTATGTAGGTATAAAAACCAAATATTAATATTTTATAGTTATAAATTTCCTTGAATTAGTTGTCTTCAGTCCGTATTGTAGATCTAGCTACAGCGCTGTTTCGCCGAACACTGTCAGCTTCGTCAGGCTTGTACTAACACATACACGAGTAACACACAACACTAACACACTAGATATACAATACGGACTGAACACAACTAGTTCAAGGTAACTTATTACGATATGTTAAACAGTCCAAGGCAATACATTATATTTATATTTTACCTTATATTATACGTTATGTTTATCTTTGATTAACTATTTTCAATCATCAGAAGTATCAGACTCGTATAGGCCGTCAAACAATGAGATGCATATATTAAACAAAACAACACTAAACATAAGAAACACAATTTGTACACTATCCATGTTATGGAACATGACGTACAGTACGCACTGTGGTAAGATGAAACTTGCTACTGACTGTAAATTATATTATCTCTTGTACTCGTCGCCGTATCGTATAATATATTAGACTTGAAGTTTAACTGGTCATTTAATAGATCGTTGTTTGGTTTTTGCTTGAAGAATTTGTAGTACTTCAAATTAATTAAATGCATCCATGAACTCTCCTTTGTTGCATGGGTGAATAACCGACTTTTTTTATTGGGATAGAGCCAAATTTAGGATAAAATTAATTGTAATAACTCACCAATATTTAGATAATTGTACTGTTTGCAATTTATTTAGCCTCACATACAATGGCATATTTTTATCATTTGCCGTCATAGTTTTTTCGTTGTTTATTCATAAATTAGAATAAATAGATTTTACAATAAATTAACAATAGAATATTACCGATGTGTTGGCACAGAACATATTTGTAAGTTACAAATTTCATAAAACTCTGTTGTTTGTCAATTATTAAGAAAATAAACTAAAAATATTTATAGTACTTTGAATAACTACATCTAATAAAAAACTAAAAATCATAAGAAGCTGTTTTAGTATTTAAAATTTAATGTCGTGTTTAAAATGTTCACATACTAAACAATAATAATAATAATAAACAAATTAATATAAGTATTAATTATTAGTGATATTTTATTTAGGTGACAGTTAACACTATTATAGTTAACTAGTAATAGTGACGCAGAAAGTATAACAGAATATCTTTAAGTAATTACTTTACCAAGGCGTAAGAATGATACGCAGATAGCCACACAATTTTTATTACAAAACTGAAAATGTGTATTAACGGGACTTAAATTGTGAAACTATATTAAATAATTAACTTTGCGTCCTGTTTAGTTTAATTAATATATTTGCTCAGAATAATGAAACAATTTCCTTTATTTGTAAAAACGAATAAGCTAACGAAACACCTTCCACATCATGGCACCGCCCCATTAGCCCACAGTTAACACGCAACTCGAGGGTACAAATGACTTTGTTAACTTAGTAACTAGTACCAATGAATACTTAAATGTTAAGAAGAGCAGGTCTTATGGACTCAATTCTATCAGATTTTACAAACTTGGCGTGCTAAAGATTTGTAGTTGGGCACATCACCGAGAGGAAGCGCTGGCAAACCATTTAGCGTGCGGTGGAGAGTGAGAGGGTGTTTCTCCCCTCTCACTCGGTCTACGATTGGCTAGTCGGACTCAGGAAACGAATTTATGTGTTCAAGAGAGATTTTCAAACTTATCTTTGTTGTACATAGAAAAGAAAATACTCAGAGAACATATTGAAACTAACGATATTGTAGAAAAGTTCGCTATGAAGAACAGAAAGTTACAGTTGATATAGACACTTTTATACTTTGACTATTTATTAATATTTCAAAGGAAGTTCATAATAAAAGTCAATATTTAAATTTAAAATGTATCCCTTTTGCCTTTTGTTAAATACAATAAGCATTTGTTCTTGAGTTTTCATTTTTTGTCTTCTATTTCCACCTTTAAATTTAAGAGTAATCCTATACAGTACTGTTAAACTTTGTATGTTTTTTTTATTTTAAGAAAGGTGCAATAACTTAATCAATGTAGGAGATTTTTTTAAACTAGTCTAGATTAGTAAAAATTTTAAGTAGTTTTAAGTAGACTTAAATTTTTAGTAATGCGATATATTTTAATTATTCAAAGTGTAAACAAACAGTGAACAATTTTTTTACAATTGCGGGGAGGGTTATGATCCTAGTTAACTGGCAGTATTTTTTTCGATTAAGTGTCCATAGAAAAAAAACACATGTTTTTAATGTTAAATAAGTCATAAGACCTTTTATAAACTTAAAGAATAAGCTATTTGTTTGTATATTTTAATATGTATTTCAAAATTCTAGTGATTGCTCAGTGGTCGAAATTCGACCATAATTCATTAAAATTTATAATTTGAATGTTATTAAGGTTATATTGCCAAAGACTAGACTATACCTGTATAATCACAGATTTTGCCAAGGCTACAAAGATATTTGCCATCTTTTCCAAATTATATAACATTTAAATAAAAAACAAATTCAAAAAATGAAGATTGAATACTTTTTTATATATTTTTTTATAGAAATAAAAAACCAGGCGATTAAATAAAATGTTGTTCATTGAACTTGACATACATATTTTGATAATTTAATTAGTGATTCAAAACTTCTGGGAAAACGATTTTTTTTATACATTACGATGCATAATTTATGGTCTGCTAAAGTAAAATAGAAAGCAATCGGCAACTCGCACGAGGATGGGCTTAACAATGTAGTTTCAGGGAGCCGAGTGCTTTGACAATGACTCACTTCAAACAATTTTAGAATTTTTTTTACTATTTTATATAATTTTTATATTTGCGTGATGAGAAAAAACTAAAGATTATGTATTAAATTTCGGATCCGGCTTGCGTTTTACTGTTTTGCATTTTATTTTAATTTTCTGAGGAAGATAATTCAAACTTGGTATTTAAAAAATTGTCAATTGTATAACAAATGGAAGGTATTTAAAACAAACATTTACATACATGACTGATTGTAATTTAAAGATTTTATTTTATTTATTTTTCAGAAATTGCAATATAAACTAATCATATTTATAAACTGGACTGTCAATATGCGTGTAGCAATAAAACGAGAAACAAAACTATTAATTAATTATCTACAAAGCATTATAAACTCAATACAAATTTAACTTTCCATACACGAAATAGATATATTTACTGACAACATATATGTTTGTAGCAATACAAAATATATTATTACTTAATTAATTACAAAGTTATATACGCAATTCCAAATAAACTTAAAAGAAAAATAACCATATTTACAATATCAATTAGAAAATAATTACAATGAGTTGTGTTCCTGAAAATACCTATATAAGTTATATTTAGTTTCTAAACAAACAAAACGCGATTGTGTCTGGGATAGTATATAACGCAATAGCAAGAGTTTTGATTCCCTGTGCTTGTGTGAGTGGGGTTAACCCTTCGTTCAGCCAGCCGCACTCGGCAAGTAATCTAAATACAGTATAGTACAAATGAATTGTATTATCGTTATACCAATGAAAGGGGAGAAACACTATCTCGCACTCTCTCGTTCTTCACCACACGCTAAATGGTTTGCCAGCGCTTCCTCTCGGTGCTGTGCCCAACTACAAATCTTTAGTGGGCCAAGTTTGTAAAATCTGTTAGAATTGAGTCCGTAAGACCTGCGCTTCTTAAAATTTAAGTATTCATTGACAGTACCCGCAGACTAGATATGTGTCTGGCCTAATAGGCGTGTCATTCCTTTTATTTCTCTCCCAACCAGCCTTGGCGGTACAACCGATTCCACGAAAACTAGGTTCAAAATTACTTTAACTAAGAAAGTTACAACTTTGTAAAGAACGGCCGTCTCAATTTCTTTTAGTTTTAGCTACTCCTGTCAGACACACTCCATGATTGAGGATACTGTGCACACTATTAAAGTTTGCATTATTACTGAAATAACCAATGCAATATATAATTATGTTATTGGCAATTTACTTAAAATAATACATATTTATTTTTAAAAGAAATGCAAATTAGTTACAGGGGTTTCTAGGAAATCTTGTTTTATTTCGTTTCAAAGTTTATATATATCCCATTTTTTACAGAAAGAGATTTAATAGTTCAATACGTATATATAAAATTAGATTTTTAGTGTTATTTAGTATAACAAAAACAAATGTTGGTAATATGTTTGTTTGAAAACGGTTCACATAAAAAACATTTTAAAATAAATGCTTACATAACAATTAACTATTCTTAACATTTTATAATGATTTCAGTTCTTTTACAGCGAATATTAATTAGCAAATTAAATATCAATAAGTAGAGTACATTTCTTAACTTAACTTATTAAAACAAAATCACATTTTTGATTCATTAATTCATAATATTAAGTCGTATAAAACAGTTTCTGAATGAACTATCTTTACACTTTGATTTTATTATGATGCTAATTTATTGCTTTTTGTTAGCATTTATTTTTTTCCATTTTAATTAAGTTTTTTACGTACATCTTTTTACTTGCAATTTTATAAAAAGATTGGTCGCAAAAAATTTAAATTACAATTAAGCATTGCAACTTATAATTTAGTAATATTATACTACTGTACTTTTATTTCGTTCATTTATAGAAATTATTTTTCCAAAGTTAAGGAAATTCGTTTACTTCTAGCGTCTTAAAAGAAGTTAAAATCGAAATTAGAATAATGCTTTCATAAGTTTATTTTCTGTTATGTCGATATTTCTCGAATGCCATTAGTTAGTAAGATTTCGAATATAAAACTCCATACGCCTAAATGGAAATTTGATTTCATTAAACATGCATTATAAACAAAAATAAAAACAGTTTTGGGTTAATAAATATCCTTTTTTTAAGTAATAAATGTGTTGTTACCATGAAATATGCAATACATTTTTTACAACGTCAAAAACATTTTTTAATTTATAATAAGTCAAAAATTGTATAAAAAAGATGTCTATCGTATAAACTCATAAACGTAGCTCTCGTTCTTCTTAATCATATTTTAATTTCCAATTTAAGAAACCCGTTGCACATACTTCGTCAAAAACCTGTTTATTTAACTACGAGTAAAATTCACCCCTTGTTAACCGATTCCCCACTAATCGGGGCAAGTGTTTGACAATGGTATGGTGAATTCGGACAAACAGGTAAGCTGCAGTACTATATTCTCTACGAATAAAATTAATGTTATTGTTAAAATACTAGTACTGTCAGTCTGTCAAGCATTTATTTGTATTATTAATGCACGATTAAATATTTTGTAAATATTTTCTAAAATTAGTACGGTTTGTGTTAACAAAAGTAATTTCTCTTTAAAAGAAATAGATAAATGTTATTTTTATCTCAGGTAAACTTTATATATATAAATACCTTAATTTATTACCTATTTGTACTGCTCGCAGTCCTATTAATTGTGATCACTCTTTATTCGGTGACGTACGTTTCACCTAAAGAGTGATCAAAACAGGACTGCGAGCAGTACAAGGAATTAAGGTATTTATATAAATATATCCAGTCCAGTAAGGCAAAAAATAAAATAAACCATAAACTTTATTATTAAAGGTAAAGGTCAAATTATCTGATAAAAGTAATAAATTAGCTTAAATAGTTATATATATCACCATAGATAATTACAGTAGCAGTGCAATGATCTTGACGATGGGTGGAGTGAATAAAACCGTAGTGAAAGGTACAAATTTAATAAGTATTTTTAGACAAAATTAAAAATCAACTGCAAGTAGAAAAAAATACAGTTTAGAGGAAGGTTATACAACAAGATAAGTTATATTGAACTTATAACGGAAATGCCGACTTGGAGGTAGAATTAATTAACCTCTACAAACGGTGACGTAAAACAATAAAGCCTAATACACGTCCTAGAGATAATATTAAGAAATACACTTATAAGATTGTTTTCTACAAAACCTTTTAAAGAGTTGAAGATCTTATACATAATTTCCCTTCGAGGTGTCATTAAATAATTATGACCCTGATGCTCCCCAGGATGTAATTAGTTATGGACTTTTCAGAAGTAAAATTGTATATCACAATATCATAAACATTAAACCTATTCTATTTCTTATAATTCAATAAACTTTTTTCCTTACTTGAATGTATATAAAAAGCTTCAAAAAAAGTACTTGCCCTATACTTATTTGAAAATAAGTATTGGTATAATTGTGTTACATTAAAAAAAAAAGAAAATATTTTGAAATAAAATCTAAAATTCATAAGCTTTTACTTAGACATAAAAACATTATATAACAATAAAATTGTTTACACAGTCAAAATATAAAATAAGAAAGTCTTTCTTATAATATAAGTAAGTTAGGCTTCTTGAAATTTTTGCGAGTGTGATATTTCTCGAAGAACTTGAAACAGGACTAGGCCTAAAGTCATCACAAGTATCGTCTTCAATATCACTTTCAAAGTCACTAATGTCAGTCCAATAACTGTTCCAACTCTTCCAACACTCACTTTACTAACATTATTATCCGATTCTTCATAAAATAATTCATTTTCAATAGCTTTTTCATAAAGAACAACAAGAATTCAACATGTTTACAACTAACAAACGTAGTCTGCTAAGAACAGACTACAACAGCTGATAAAACTAATGTTAATTATTTTCCACAGCCTTATACATTCAAGAACCATGAATATGTTGTCTGGAATAGCATCAAAAGTGTCATGAAGTCGAAAATTACAAACATAGAGTGAATAAAGCTTCTAAAATTGGAAAGAAATTCCGACATGTGAGCGTTCTGCAAAAAAGGGGCGTGTCGAAGTATACTCGAATTGCGACTGCAAAGGGTTTTAACAGAATATTTAAAACATAAAACAAGAGAAAGTATAAATAAACTTTCAAAACTTTATACGTGGACCTCTCTTTTTTAACAGAATTTAACAACTTACAATGTAAGGATCTAGTTTATTATATAACCGGAAACGCCAAAGTTAGATTGAGTTGGCTAAACAACTTTACAAGTTGCATGTTCTTGCTAATACGCTTAACTACGTAGTAAAGTAACTAGTTAGTATAACTACTTTATACATAGTTTAATATACTAATCAATAATTCCAACGGGAAGGTTTAACTGCTAGCCTAATTAATCCTATAAGAAACATTACCGTTTAGTTACCTATTTTGACGCATTTGTCAAACACTATACAAGAAAATATACATAAATATTGTGACGTTTTCAAAGAATCGTTCATTTTAAAATCAAAAGGAAAACCCATCTCCTTGAAATATCCACTTTCAAATACTACTTATCTCATCCTCACGCCATGTACCTTGAATTTCAGTAAACACATATCTGTGTAAAACACTCTAAAATAATTAGAGGATCACTTCTTTATGAGCTTGTAATTTTTGTAACAGTAAAAAAACTTATTATATGTTATATTATTTTGAAAGGCAATGCAAATGGCTACCAAATCCATGCTAAATCATTGAATAATTTTTTGTTGTGTATTGGGTATGAGTGAGAAAATTAAAGAACTGCCAAAATCAAAATGAAAACCGTTTAATTATTGAAATCAAAAGTAAACAAAAAGTTGTTTTTGAGTTAAAATTAATAGCTCAGTATCTTGTGTTTCCTCCTCGGACAGAAATCACAGCTCGGATTCACCGGGGCATGGTTCTTATAAGCCTCCTGAGGTGTTCTTAAGGCAAACGCTTTCGCTCTTCTCGAAGAGCGATTTCTAGCTCATCCAAAGTGGTGGGTTGGTTTTGACGGTTTCGGATGCTTCTTCCTAGTTGATCCCATACATTTTCGATGGGATTCAGGTCCGGGCTTCAAGCGGGCCACCCCAAAGTGGTGATATTGTAGGATTTTAGGTACTGACGCACGATCTCTGCAGCGTGGGGACGGGCCTCATCGTGCATAAAAATGAAATTGTGCCATCCTGCTTCTGCTCTGTGACGTATCTGGACATCCAACACCTTATTAACGTACCTTTTCGCTGTCAGGGATCCGTTGCGGATGACTACAAGGTCTGTACGATCATTGAGAGTTATTCCACCCCAAACCATTATTGATCCATCTCCAAATGGGACCCTTGAAGATTAGCAGCATCGAATAAAACGTTCATTCCTTCTACTGAATACTCTGGCCCGACCACCATTACCAAAAAGAGTAAATTTAGACTCATTAGAAAAAAAAAACTTTACGCCAATGCCTTAGCTGCCAACTATCTGTGTGTCCACGTGAACTGCATTCTTTCTCTTTTGAGACGTGCTGTAAACCGAGGTACCTGGACTGGTCGTCTACCACTGATTAAAAGTCTTGAAACCACTGATTGACGTAAGTCAACCACCTAACCTTTGAGCCACCTGACGTTTAGAAACACCACTTTTAATCCATGTGACAGCCCTAGTGACACCATTGTCAGAAAGAAATCTTCCAACACCTGCCATGTGCCATGATACATAAATAGGAGGCACTAAACAGAAAATGAGTCTCATTACTCAGTGATTTATTATCCGATGGTAGCAAATAAAGTATGATTTTGTTCTTCTTAAAACTCTACATTTTTATTACTGGTAAAACTTTACGGTTTTCGTGAAATTTAACATCAAAGATTTTAAATGGCCGCTTTCTTGAAACTGTTTAAGATATCGTAACGAAATGTTATACAATTGTTTGACCTACCAAAGTACATGTACGTGCCAAATTTGAAGTTTCTATCTAAAATAGTACTCAAGTTATAAAATAATTTGTAAAAAACAAACAGACGGACAGACAGAAAACTAAGCATATCAGACCCATATTTATACGACGTTTTTTGGTTGTCTTGACCTAAGGAACAAATACACAACATTTTTCCAGGGAGTTTGTAAACAGCCTGTATATAAAGGGAGTTTTTTATTTCTTTTGTTAATACTAAAGGAGGGTTTTAAATAATATAAATTATAAGTTTTATTTTTCTTAAGCTCGTATTATTATTTAGTTGAGGGTATGTAATTTCTTTCTTACATACAGTATGTTTATTATATGTATATATATAATTCAAATATATTTAAATAAACAATACCTTCATTAAACTGACTGTATTTACTCTGTGTTTCCTGTAAATATCTAACTCAGGTAATACAGATTTCTATTCATTTAAATACATGTGCAGTCTTTGTTAGGCCCAGCAGCACATTTCCAAATTATTAGCGAATTTCCATAGGAAAAATGAGCTATTGCAGTGGCCCTTATGGTGAGACCCAAGGTCGGGAGTAGCAAATGAGCACCGATCATGGTCCCCAGAACACGTTTTGGGGTGTCAAAAAAAAATATATATATATGTATATATGTGTTCGCACTCTAGCGGCCGCATTTTAAGTCCGATTTGGTCCAAATTTGGTACACGTGTTGGTTGTCTATGTGGCTCGGACGAGTTCGTTAGCCAAAAAAATCCAACAACCGAAAGTACGTTTTTTGACCGGAAGTAACAATTTTTTGAGATTTTTATTACGATAATGACATTTTTTAGAGTTTTTTCTAACAATATAAATGTAGGATGTTATTCTGCGCATTTTTTTTTTACGCGACCTTATAGCTCGCTTGGTTCCCCCAAAATCGACAAAAACGTAAAATACCATAAAAGTACCCAGTTCAAAGCCAAGTGATGCAAACTCACGAGATCACTAGGAGGAAACAAATTCTACTAATATATTTCGTACACACAGACAGCTGTTCAACGCCTTCGTGAGTAGACCTATTTCCCAAATTGTTGGTTGAAACCCTAAAACATAGGCCTATAAACTTAATTTTGGAAATTTGCTCAACTCACGTCAGCGGTCCAGCTGCGTGGTCGATTTATTTTCTTTTCTTTCGACTGGCACAATATATATAAATTTGTTTGTTTTATTTATTAATTTACTACAACTAAGTTTACACATATCTATCAGCTTTAGCTTCTAAGTAGAGTCACTGTGTGACAGAAACTATTCCACTGAAAATAGACTGCTACTGTCATGCAGTTTACGAGTTATAGAACACTATATCACTAGGTCAGAAGGTTTTCTCCTTTTCAGTCTTCGCACGATATCCCTGTTGTCCAACACCTTCCAGACCGAAGCACCCTCACACTCCAATATCTCTGTGAATGTACTACGGAGCGTTGACTATGCTTCTGATTAATTTATTTTGACATTTTTTAATGATTGGAACATTAGTCTTTTTGGCGCAGCATCATAACGACAGTCCGTCCGTCCAAACTAGCTTTTAGCACTTGCCTATAAATTAGCAACTTGTACAGGCTTAACTGGGAGTGTGGCCGGTATATCCACACAAGGATATGCCATATAGTTTGAACAAACACAATAATCATAGACTGAATTACATATATAATAAAATGATGTTTTCCCTCAAGCAGGTACGTGTAGGTAATATACAAGAATTTGTCAGGTACGAGTTGAGTGCGTGAGTCAAGTGTGTTGGAATTGTATATTTGTAGCACGTCTGGTGACCCAACATGTACCTCCTGGCTATAGCATCCACTAAACCTAGTTTTGAAGGCTAGACAACTATTTTATTAGTATTATGCTGCATTAGTAAATGTTTGTAATGTAATTAAAAAAAATTCTGCACAATCTTATCTTATAAATGTATTTTGAAAAATGTATTTGAGTTACATAGTTTGTTGCTAGGATATCGATAAATATCTCCAACGTTTTTTTATACATTATGTATTTTAAAACTTACTAATAATGCTTTTATATGCCATGTTTAATAAATACTTTTTACGTCTACACAAATTCCAGAATAGAAGAATTTAGGGGAAAAGAATAGTTTATTAACCAAAATAAATTAGAATTAAGGTTTTTGATGTATTTTCTTTTATAAATATTATTTACAAACAGTTGTTCACAGACTTTAATAATAAGTGCTATAGTAACTTGTTTGCAAAAAAAAAAAACACATATTTTAAAATCAAACAGAACTAACCTAAACTTTTAACAATAACAAATTTAAAAAAGACCTTTGAAAATATTTACAAACAATAATTTTTATCATTTATGCAAAATAATCTATATGTTCAAAATGTTAAACGTCTTTAAACATCGTACGCTAAAAACTAATTTTATTATTCATTCTATGTTTATCTCAGATGAGAATAAACTCCAATGGAACCATAAGTTGAGAATACAAAATGTGAAAACTAATAAGATCTTCTCTTATGGTAAGTTGTTGAATAATACAATTATACTGTATAATAAATCCTGTATATTTACTTAGTGGAAATCCCTATTCCTAATTCATGTTTATTCCTTTTCTTGAATCCTACCTAAGCTCTGCCACGTATTTGAGATTTATAAAAAATATAATTACATTATTAGTTGTGTATTTATAATTACTTGTATGCGACCATATACTTTAACTATAGTACATAATGGAATTATATAGGAATTATTAACACAAAATTAACGAACAAAAACATAACTACTTCTTTAGTGAAAACAGTATCAAGGCATTTAAGCATTTTAAAATTCTTATAAATATTATTAAATCTATAAACTTGTTTGATAAGTACATCCATTAGAGCAAGAGGCGATCAAATAACACACCAAACACATTCTTAAACAAATTCTGGATAAAATGGTGAATGTGGCACTCTTTGCCACGTAGAGGATGGAAAAATGTGTAGTCAATTTTATTAAACAAGATGCAAAATAAGTAAATGTTAAATGTGTTGCTGTAATAACTAACCAGTTCACAGTTTTCAGGAGAATTGTGTTAACTAAATAATAAATGCATTAAGTTAATTTTGACAGTAGTACCATTAGCTCAAAGATCAAATTTGGTTTATTGCAAGTATCTTCATTAGTTCCTAATCTATTATTTAACTAATTTTTATCAACACAGGTTTGCAGGTTGATTCGGTAAATCTTTTTTTCTACTAGATGGAAACAAAATCTGTAAAAACTATTTTATATATGTTCTTTTATATGTATTAAGTTTTTAAATATTTTCTAGGACATTTTGCAATTTATGACTTTACATTATTTTGAACTCCTTTATTATTTAAAAATAATTATAATATTTTATATTTTTTAAGGGAAAAATATATAATCATATTTTTCTTAGTATACAATAGATTTATTGTAAATTTGAAATAAAGTCAGTAATGTGTATTTGAGTTAGATAATGGCCCAAAAACACATTAATCAAACTTTTCTACTCGGAATTTTAAGTAAAGTTGGCAAAGTTGTAACTAAAGTATTACTACAATAAACAGCTCTTGAATACAAAGCCCTTATCTTATTCAGAGCAGTTTCAGGTTCAAAGTCAAAAGGGACAGCTGGTCACACAGGTCCAGCAGTATGCAATTATGTTAATGCTAAATTTGTATTTAAATTTTGTAAACTTGTATGAAATAAACATATTTAAATATAGTATACATTTGCATATATTTACATTATATCATATAAATCCTATAAAGATTTATTAATTATTATATATGCCTTACTTAATTTGTTCTTTTTTTAATTAATTTGTATCAGTAAATAAAACAACCTGTGGCTTTTCTCATGATTAAACGGTTTAATTTATTTCTATAATTTTGTACGTAACACTTTCAACCATTTTATTCAAAATATAAAGTACAAAATTATTTTAATTACAGTTTAAAATTGAAATCAATTGTTTGCCATGTTCTGATAGAATTCGATGTAATAGTATGTAATTTAACCGTTCTAAAATTAAACTATCAGGTACAAATATTATTCTGTAATTTAATGTAACCTTAGTAAATACAAAACCAATTACTAGTCAAATAGAGATTGGTTAGTTTGTAATGTTAATTACAATTGATTGTTTAGTTATAGTAAGGGTTCTATATTCTCACTAAACTCATTTACTCGTAGTTAATATCATTTGTATCCAAATGTATGTCATAGATTTGCAATTTGTTTTTTGTATGCCCTTTAGCAAAGGAAATTAAATGAAAGATTGTTTAAATAACATTACCAATACCTAGAAATTGGAAATAAAGCATGGTTTTAAGTATGGAATCGTTTAAAGATCAATTAATTATCTTGTCGATTAACAGAAAGCTTTAAAGACTTTACTTTAACCTTTAGATCTTCAAAAAAATGTATAATAATTGAAATGTATCTAGATGAATTTTTTAAACTTTAATGACATAAGTTAAATGATAACTTAGTTATAATGTTATAAACCTCTTTTGGTAAATTTATAGTCTAGTATACTCCGCATTTAAGTAAACTGTTTAGGTTGAATTTAGATTTTAAAAGCCGTAACTGAATATTTTTATAACTTTCCTTGGAAAACCCTGTATTATAATACCTGCATTTCAAGGCGAGAAAAAGTCTGAGATCTGGGTTAATAGGTGAGAAAAGAGAGAAAAGTAAACTAAGAAAAATTGTACTATATATTTTTCCCTTAAAAAGTTTAAAATATTGTGTTTATTTCTAAATAATAAAGTAGGTATTACAAAAAAAAAAAATACTAAAGTCATAATTTTTAAAATGCACTAGAAAAAAAGAATTTAACAGATTAGGAGCTAAAGTAAACTTATTTTACATACAAAGCTAGAATTAACTATTATTTCTCTCGTCGTAGAGAGTTGTCTACATTCCTATGTAATACGTTATGGTCAATTTGTCGGAGCTCTTTATGAACCTACTATACTCAACTGCTTATAGTTTAATCATGGGACGTCATGGGAGGTCGTTTAATACTTCTCTAACGTTAAATTAAAACCTCAAAGTGACACCCGTCATTCTGTTAAAACTTTCTTGCAACCAACATGTAAATAAGTTAAAACGTTATGTTATTGTAACAGATTGACATGCTTTGACAGCCATATTATATAAACGATAACTTGAGTTATTAAACTCTGCCAAACAAGACCCTGTGGTTTCACTTCGGTTAATATTTACTGAATTTAGTATTAAACAGGTTTAAGCCGATTTAATAAACATGGATCGTAAAACTACAGTTGTAAAGTAAATTGAATCAGTAATTATAATTGAAATCTATTACCCTCTATGTTTTGTACTAAATTTGGTTAAACAGTTCTTGTCGACCCTACTTCAAAAGCAATTAAATCAAACTGTAGGGGACAAAATATAGGTTGTAATTTACTGTAAACCTGCATATTGGCGATCTTTTTGTTTGTAAAGTACTTTTTATATATTGAAATAAAAGTGGTTTAAATAAACTATTTGGATAGCAAACATTGTTAAATTATTTTGATGCGCAGTCTTATTTGCTTAGAAAAAAAGTATTTCGAAATTACAAAACTAATAATACATTTAACCATTCTTGACTATTTGAATTACAAATTTTTAGTTACTGTAATAAATCAAAGTGTATTTAGAGAAGCAGCAATAATGTTTTTTAAGTAACAACTTCATATCCCAGGCTAATTTCACCATAAATGCAATTTGTTGTAGGCCTAATTGTTGTTAATTAGAACTAAATTACAAACACTTTTGGCAGGCCTACTATGGGAAATATTAACATTACCTGGTGAAGTTTAACCTTTGATTGACCTACAAAGGTTAATTCAAGGCAATATTAAATATTTGTTATAACAGACAGCCTTTAAAATATATTTTTAAACTTGTTAATAAATTACTTTCCTCGCTTTACTCTCATGCTGCTATATTATCGTACTGACTATTTTGCAATGAAAGAAACAGTAATTTCTTAAATCCACTTCTGCCGCATTCAATGACTGTTCTTGCGCTTTGTTTCCGTTACCTTAAAAAATCCGTACTGTGACGAAGGCCAGTCAGTCGCTAGTGCACAAGCTACTGTGAGTACACATGGCTAGTTTACAATCCAGCTCGCTCAGAAGCCGGCTAGTGACGTGTGAAGTCGAAGGCGGAGTCAGCTTTTTCCACAGCTTTTTTAAAATCAGTTTTAGAGCGAGTGCGTCGAGTACACTAGGCTAGTTTATGAGCTGCGTGTAAAAAAACCGGCTTCTAGCTTGTAAACTCGCCCAGTGTAATAATTGAGCCTTAACACTGGTGTGCGTTCTGTCATGTCCATCGAAATACTGTGTTCATGATCGGATAGTCTTACTGATAAATACCCTTTGTTAAACTTTCGACAAATAATGTTTGAGGACTGTATCGTATAACGATGCTAATGGAAAGAAAGTTGATCATTCAAAATGTCTCTGGTTTACAATTTAATGTTATAAAAATCTCAAATTCTTCGTTCGCATTCTTTATTATTCCATTTTTGCATAAATGCTCTACACTAGATTGTAAATCTCCTGGTCTGTGGTTGTTTTCAGTAAGGGGGAGTGCAAAATTTGACTTGAAAATGTTGGTTTTATTACTGGGAAGAAGTTCTTTATATCGGTCTATATCGTTCTCCCGGTTTGGAATATATATGTAGGCTATTGAGTTCTGGACAATTTATTTTTTATACGTCACACTTATTTTCCATGGGGGTGTGGGTTCAACCTTTAAGAGAAGATGATAAGCTACTGCTTGTACGGAAAGAAAGAGTGATATTATGTTTCTTAAAAATATTATTAAAAACGTAATGCAAGAGGTTAGTAAATCCTGAGAAAATTAACCCTAATTGTGTCTACTTTTATGTTTTTTCTATTTCATTTCTTGTTATGTCTCTTATAATCCTACCTATTAATCAACTCTTATACCCGTTGGCTTCGGCTATGTGCTTGATAATGTTAATTTCACTACTTACATGTAATACAGTAACAAAGACATTCATTTGAAGTCATAGGACTTACCTTTTAAGGTAATAAATTCATCAAAAATGTGATTAATTTCCATCAAGGATAATGGAACATTATTTATAACAGGTTTTTCATAATAAGGTGTTCTAAGTAAGTTACTATGATCAATAGTAATAAAGCCTAGCTTTAATTCCATTTAGTCTCAACACATACTGTCAGAGAGAGAGTAGTATTTACTGTAATTGAGTATGAGTAGTAGAAGCTAGGAAGGCAGCGTAGAATATCCTCGATCAACATTAATCGAATACGTTGTCAGAACTGTTAGTATTGTAAGTAAAGCAATTAAAATAAAGTTTATTCTTCGTTATATAAAAACAAAATATTAATATAAAATAATTCATCTACTGATACAACGAAGTTCCGTCTTCCTCATATTAATTCTATTCTGCGGTTTGTCTTCTAAAACAACAATAAGCCTTACTTAACAATAAGCCTTATTGCGAAACAACTTACTTTGACGCAATTTAAACACTATTATCACCAATTTGATTTATAAACATGCATGGAGTAAGGAAAACTTTTCCTTTATAAAAATACCTTTATAATGAAAACCAAACTACTTAAAACTTACAAATAGCATGATGCGAAACAAATCAATTTGGATTAAAGACTTAAGAAATTATTTTGATCATTAAGTGTTTTTTGCATTTTTGTATCGTTTCAAACTGACTGCCTCGCTATGTGAACTACACAATTCAAATGAGAATATATTTATTTTATTTATTTATATGCGCTCTGTGATCAGTGTCATAAGTAAAAAAGTAGGCCACCGTTTCCACCCCTATTTATTTTTAGTCTGAAACGTCTCAGGTTCAACAAATAGATTTTAGTAACACAGTATATTTTTATGTTGCACCTATTTTTCTACCTACTATAAAGTGGCTATGAAATTACGTCTATAGTATACAAGTAATTTTTGAGTTGTGGTACCCTTTAAAACCGACATTTTCTAAATAAATACTGTATAATATATAAGATTAAAAGTCAAACGTGAAAACAATAATTCTAAACTAATATCAAAAATATTTAGTGTGATAAAAGTAGCGAGGTCGGAAATATATTCAAGTAAATTGATCAGAATGAAAGCCTCCTTCATGTTAAAATTAATACTTCATTTCTTTACACATTACAAATAATTGAGTATTATAATAAAACATAGGGTGTTAGGCTCTACAGCTAAATACTTTTAATTTCATTTCGTATTATCAAAGTACTCGTTAAACATATATTGCAATAAGGTTCATTTCGGTAGAGTCCTTAAATAGGGAGACATTAAATATGTATAAATGTATAAATTTTAATGTAAACTTTATTTTAAAACCACTAATTATAAACAATTAACCACTAATTAGTTTTTTTTAATTAATGTTGTTATATCCATCAAACAATAACAGGTTGGGTATACTAATAAGAAGTGAACGTTTCATATTAGTTTTATAAATGTAGTGTTATTTTGTTCAATAATTATAAAACGTAATTAATATTGTATCGCGACTAAGAACTAATGTTTGGAAATAGAAAATTACAACAAAACAGCTGCAGACAATGGGTGTACATTCCGCATTGCTTTAATGAAAAAAATCATTTATAGTAGCAATGAACCAGGTATTTAGTTTGTGTAGCATACATAATGTAAAAACAATAGATGTATACGGTCTATAATAAATACAGGACTGTTTCTTAAGTCCTTTTGTAATCCAATAATACTAAAACAGACTGATCGTGATCATGTCTAATTACTCATAAATTACAGGAACAACACGTTTTAGCATTTTCTATAAACTTATATTTATACCAACTCAATCTGACGGTGTACATAACAATCAAAAGTGCAATTATACAGGGTGTCCCACTAAGAAACGGAGAAACTCTCAGGACTTGTTCTTCAGGTGAAAATAACAAAAAAAAGTTCATATAAACATAGGACCGAAAACTCTTCGTTTCCCAGATATCCGCCATTTTGTTTTTTGTGCAAACTAATTCATATCTCGAGAACGGTTTGACTGATTGAGTTAAAAATTGGCATGAAGCTTAAACTAACAATGATATATCTCAAGAAAAATAATCGATACTATCGAATTTTGCGTTTCATAATGGCGGCTGTTTGAACATTTCAAATCTAAATAACTCAAAAACCGTACATTTTAACGAAAATTGTCAAGATAACTTTTTTGTAGCCCTTTTGATTGATTCCCTATCGGGTGGTGTAACTTTCAAAACAATCGGTTGAAGGATAATAGCTAAGTTAAACGTAATGATAGCAAATGAACTTACAATATTGTAGTATTTACTGTGTTGGTGTAGGATGCAGGGTTGAACAAACCAATTATTACACATAACTTAACTATTATCCTTCATCCGATTGTTTTGAAAGTTACACCACCCGATAGGGAATCAATCAAAAGGGCTACAAAAATGGTATCTTGACATTTTTCGTTAAAATGTACGTTTTTTGAGTCATTTAGGCTTGAAATTTTCAAACAGCTCTCATTATGAAACGCAAGGTTCGATAGTATCGATTATTTTTCTTGAGATATATCATTGTTAGGTTAAGCTTCATGCCAAGTTTGAACTCAGTCAGTCAAACCGTTCTCGAGATATGAATAATTTTGCACAAAAAACAAAATGGCGGATATCTGGGAAACGAAGAGTTTTTGGTCCTATGTTTATATAAACTTTTTTTGTTATTTCCACCTGAAGAACAAAACAAGTCCTGAGAGTTTCTCCGTTTCTTCGTGGGACACCCTGTATAATTTGCAAATTAATATGACTGTGTTATTGGTCTTATATTATTTAGGCCTATCCTTTAGTATTTCATATATTTATTATATTTAACATAGGGTATCTATAGTTTTAACGTAGTAAGCTAAAGTGGGAAAGAAACAAGTACATTCAACTTATTTGCTTTAAATATTTATTTGGCAGTCTATTTTCTGATCGTTTATTTATAAAAGACTGTTCAATGTTTATCTCTTTAGACCTGTGTTTATATTTTAAATTTTTTCAAAAAAATACCTAGCCTTGATTTAATATACATCCCTTACGACTGATCTGTTACACTCTTGACTTATAAATAATTTTCAGTAATATGTACTTACGTAAGTGTAAATATCGGTCTGGTTTATCAAACTCACAGTTTTTATAAAAAGTGAAACAATTCTAATACTTTTTAAATTGTTTTTTAGTTAAAAAATAAAGATTTAATTTTGTATGTATAGTATAATACTACTATTTACGCCAACATTTATTGTAATGACATTACAGATAATGACTACACATCAATAAGACGAAAAGTGTCCGTGTTATACATTCAGAAATGGTAAGCAGCTATAAAAGTGAGTTTGTGCCATCCGCATGTGGATTTGGCGGTCAAGGTCATATGACAGTCGGACCTTTCTCTCTCTCCTCTTTCCATCCTTGATTGGCTATTTAGTATTATAATAAATTTATATGATATACTTAATATTAATTCACACGATTGATACACATATTGCAAACTGTCTAAGTAATTTAATTGGTGGGTAAATATTTACCTCTATTTACATTTCACGACACTATTGTTTGCTACGCCCCTAACGGAAATTGACACCTCGGATACCAATTTAATCCTGAGCAAACAATTAGCTGATGTGGACTGGCGTCATAAATACACAATTATGTCATGTATTAATGTAAACAATTAATGTATTTCATGTTGGAGCTTACTCCAATTGGTTCTTATTCCAACTTTAGTGTTAGTAGCTGATGCGTTCTGACGTCATATATAATCAATTAGGTTATATTAATGTATTTAATGTTAGAGCTGATTCTCAAAACTTTTTCTAATTGGTCCTTCTTAAAACTTTAGTGTTAGTAGGTTATATTAGTTACTTATTAATGGTTGAACAGCTTTATATTGGGGACAATATAAGAATTTGATTTAAATATTATTTATGATCACAATCTTTTTCTAATAACGGAAAAAATTGTTTAAGTTCTTTCAGTCGATACTTTGTTTTATATTTGTTTTTACGGTTTGATTAACATTATTTGGTTATGTAGCTCGTTAGATAAATAAATAGTTTGTGGGTGTTATTACTGTATTATATAATATTAAGTTACGATCTGTCGTACATTGACAGCAATGAAGAGTAAAGGATGTTGTATGTCATTCATCCATCAGTTTGATTTAAGGTATCGAAACGATAATCTTCGAATACTTCATGACTGAAAGTCTTCATTTGAATTTTCTTAGCCAATGCTAAAGTCGAACAATTCCTGAAATATTGCTTTTGGCACCTTGTACGTAGCGTTGCTTTTGTCTTCATTAGTCCAACTGGCAAACAAAACTAACGTATTGATAATGTTTCTTAACATACTTACCGCATCAAATGCTGTCTTTCAATATTAACTATCTGCAGACAAAGTCGTAAATACTTCAGTAAACTTTGAGTTTCTAATTATTGCATTATTAGACCTAACTATTATTCAGAGTAATAGTAAACGGTTTATATGTAATTTAGTTACATTTAATTTACAAAGGTTTATTGAAATACTCCATACTTTAAATGTACACTCAAAAATGTCTCTCGGTGCTAGTGGGGGTTAGTATTTGCACTTTTGATAATTGGATTTAATTATCTTTTAAAGAAAATTTAATTCTAAATGTATAATTTAAAACCCTTAAACTATTTCTTGTAGTTTATAATACCACCAATAAAACTTATACGCATGATGTAACAGTATTTAATATATTTTAACTAATTATTTTCTGATTTTGTAATACTAAATGCATTGCTTGAAATGACAATTAATTTACTAAGGCTTGCATTTTATGTTTACAGTAATACGTCATGAGCAATAAAATTTACAAAATGATCATGGAATTTTAAATACCAATAAAATGTGCACACAATAATATGAAACTAGCACTGTACCAGTGCTTTGCTGTGGTACAGGTCTTAATGTCTTGAGTAGTTGTTTTTAAGACAATATTTTATCAAACTAATAGAAATTTGAATAGCCACAACGAATCTCGTATTATGTTCTTCACACAAGTCAGATATTTAGCCCTAATTAGATAGTTACATTAAAAATTTGTGTAATTTTATCTAATTGATAATAAATAATTTTACTCCTAAACAATCACAATCTTTATAAACGAACAGACTTGTTACACAGGTTTAATAATTACTTTATAGCGGTTACACTTTTTGTTTACATAAATAACAATAAGTAAAAACCATGATAAATTGATCAGCAGACTAAATATTACCAAGAGAAAGAACTGAGATTTTACTAATAATAAATTAGCTGTTTTAAATAAAAAAGTCATAATAAAATAAGAAAATTACACATTTAACATTTTTCCGGTGTATGGAAAAGTTTAAGAATCAAATTGATATAGGCCTAAGTATTTTTTCGATTGAAGATTGAATAGTTCTTTTGAACTAACGGCGAGTTTCTTTACAAAATAATGTAGATTATATTTATTTGGTACTTTATATTTAGTTTTTTTTCAACCTCATCGGGAAAAAATTATACATTTTAAATTTGTTGGGAGTTTTAAAGTGGTTGGACATCAAATTGGTACATGTGTCATGAGACCACGTAAACTGCTTCTCCCAAAATAAGGTATCTAAGCCCAACATTAAGTTCTGGTATTTAAAACTAGCTGGCTCACTCGCAGATGTGATTAAATAAATAAAATGACTATCGACTAAATATTGTGCCTTACCATTACACGATATTAAAAATAACTTGTTAAGAACCAAGTTCAATGGCCGAAAAACGCACAGTGAGTTTTGCCCAAATCGATCTATGTATCCCTTTTAGGCCTGTGTAAATTATTAAATATGCACTAATAAACGCTAAAATATCGGTATAAACAATTTTGTTACTCATAACTCCTGAACGAACATAAAAATTACAGATAAGGTTTTGGTATTTAACATCTATGAATACATTTCACATTATTGCGTACTGTTTTGATATATATTAACGATTACACCAGCGTATGCAGT